>VZTN01020674.1:45117-104972 GCA_013400515.1 Erpornis zantholeuca
GGCGGGAGCGAACCATAGAGGGCGGCGGGCAGGCGGGCCCCGCGCGGGGCTGAGGGAAGCGGTGCCGCCTCCCGCGGTGAGTCCTGCGCCTTCCCCTGCGACCTGCTTCGGCAGCAGCCTTGCGGCAGCACCTGCCCGTAGAATCGTAGAGTATCTCAGCTTAGAGGGGACCCATAAGGATCTTCAACACCCTGCTCCATGTAGGACCGCCTAAACCTAAACCCTGTGACTAAGAGCGCTGTCGAGACACACCTTGAACCATGACGTCGTTATCATCCTTAATGATGCTCCTTGCCTTTGCTGCGGCTCCGGTCGTGGTGGCCCCATAAAGCGACGGGCAGGGGCTTTGGATGGGGCACTGCAAGCTTTGAGCCATAATTAATCAGCAAAGACTGCAAACAAGGCTGGGTGTGAAGAGTTCAGCAGAGCTTGACAGCTTGAACGCTTGGAGATTGAACTTCCACTAACCTCACACCCACACCTTAACCTATCCTTCATGCTAGTTACTCCCAGAATAATCAATCAATATTTCTTCATCATAACTTTGAGATTCTACCTATAGCTATGGCTGATTTAAGTAATAAAGTTTCCAGCTGCCAATTTCCTAAAACAGAACTTTTTTTTTTTTTTTTTTTTTTTTTTTTTTAATGGAGAATGTATGATAAAGTAATTTGGGTTTTTCTCTACACGAGAGAAATGCAATCTTCTGAAGCTTCAAAGAAACTTCAGTCATCTTCAGACACACATCATTATTTAGTTTATTTACAATGAAGAATTTCCAGTGGGGGAAGCATCCATTTTCAATTGTCAAATTTATGTGTATTCCAGATACTCCTCCAAACTTTCATTTAAAAAATGAGCCATGTGAGTGAGCTATTATGGTCAAATTTATTTTAGAGAAGGACTCTCAGTAGGCAACCTGTGACTGCAGGTTATTGACTTAAGGAACTGACTCAGAAATGACAATATTTTTGTCAAGCATTTATGCAATATTCTACTTTGTTTCTAACAATGTCTAACTTTGTTCAAGAAAATACAAGACTAACATATCTTCAAAAACTGTATTGTGTTAAGTGTGTTCATCCCTTCTACCTTGTCCTTGCATATTAGGATTTGACTCACAGTAAATCCTGCACAGACATTGAAGAGACATTAAGGACAGGATACATCTTTATTTCATATCCTACCCAATGGAAAACTCTTTCTTTCTACTACTTGCATAAAAATTCTATCTTCCGGGAGCAGATTTGTGATGTGTTTGGAGAGATTTTTCTAGTATGCTCCAAAAATTATATCTAGCATGTGAGTAACCAGTGGTGACCAATGAATATTCAAAAACACATGGGAGATACTATAATGTGATAGGAATTAATGATTTTGTAACCTGCATTTTGATTCTCTTTGGTAAGAAAAGAAGAATTTGCTTTAATGCACACATCTGGTTAAATTCTGGACATCCATCCATCTAAATTTCTTCATGGTGTGAATATTGCAGACACCAAACACTTGTTTACCATAGGCTTCATGTTCTGAATAGCATATTCTAAGCTTCCCTCTTAGAAATCATGGATTCAACTCATGTTGTTTCTGTTGGTTCAGAACAAGGCTAGATGGAGTACAATACCCAGCTTTTTCCATTTTTAATTTTCTTAATTAAATGCTAACCCTGAAAACTTTAAGGGCCATTTTCAGTTTTTTGTTGTTTTTTTTTTTTTTTTTTGTCTGCTTAAATCCTCCTTGTTAGAATAGATGCTCTGCTAGGTCTGTCTAAACACATGTTATACTCTGGCTAAATTTCCACACTTTTTTAGGGAAAAAAATGCAAGCACCAATTAAATATACAGAAATATTGTTTCAATATACAGTCCCTCCACACAGATGCCAGCTTTGGGGCTGCTCATGTCTTGAGGGACTTCCGTTTCTTTGTGGAATCTTCTTTTTGTCATGCTTTATATTTGGCTTCTAGACCATCCATTTGCAGTGAGTCCCATAATTTAATTATGTATTGTACTAAAAAAGTGCCTTTTGAGCCTGCTACTTGATATTCATCTGATAACCTCTAGTTTTGCAATATAAAAATAATTATTGCATTTACCTTCTCTAAGTCATTCTTTACAGATCACTGCCATACTCTCTCTCCTGTCTCTTTTCCAGCGTGAAGAGTCCTATTTAATCTCCCCTCACAGAGATGCCATTCCATCTCTTCATAATCTCTGTTCCCTTTTTCTATGAGTTCAAGGTCTCCCATGTTCAACTGCATTTGAGGATGCCAGAACTGCAGCCATACAAAGCCACTAAAACCTTCCTGACCACATCCGAGTGTTTTTCACTCTTGCTTTTTGTAATAATTTGTATTTTAACTTTTACTCAGGTGCTACTTTGCAAGGTGATTACTTTGCATGATGTTTTAATGAGCCATTGGTAGGCCTCTATTATGTTGCCATCCATTTGACTGTATAATTCTGTCTGACTGGCAAATGATTGGCATTCCTCTAAGATTTATATCAGTGGTTTATATCTAAGAGCACATTTCGAAATCATCTTGAATATGAATATGGCATATACATTTAATGAGATCCTGGATAGCAAATTGCTCATTTATGTATCAAAAAACTATACCTCCTGTTAATTCATCACTGAACATCATGGGATAAAATTGAAAGAGGGGATATTTAAGCTAGATACACAGAAGAAATTCTTTACTGTGAGGGTGATGAGGCACTGGAACAGATTGCCGAGAAAAATCATGGATGCCCCATCCCTGGACATGTTCGAGGAGAGGCGGGATGGGGTTTTGAACAATCTGGTCCAAGGAATGATATCCCTGCCCTTGGAAGGGGGGTTCATAGAATCATAGAATATTCTGAGTTGGAAGGAACCCATCAGGATCATTGAGTCCAACTCCTGTCCCTGCACAGGACACCCCAAGAGTCACACCATGTGCCTGAGAGTATTGTCGAAATGCTCCTTGAGCTCTGTCAGGCTGGTGCTGTGAGCATTTCCCTGGGGAATCTGTTCCAGTGCCCAACCACCCTCTGGGTGAAGTACCTCTTTCTGATATCCAACCTAAACCTCCCCTGATTCAGCTTCATGCCAAGTTGGAACTTCGAGGTCCCTTCCAACCCAAACCATTCTACGATCTAGGATTATGCAATCTGAAAACATGTATATATCTCTTTATCTCTTTTCATTTCCTTAGTTAAAAGCATGAGCTTCCTTTCACAGCAGTTCCTTATGATCAGAGTGCTGATCTGTAACAGCCAAAGGTTCTTATTCTTTTCTTGGTACAAATATTGAGCACTGAACATTTTAAACTGTGGTTAATGAGTTTTAATGCAGCTTTAAAAAATTGCAGTTGATAAACCAGGAGACTCTTAAGCTTTTAGAAGGACTTGGTTTGGTATATATCAAATGGGGAACTGTTTTGTAATATCTTGATATGAAGCTTTATGTGATGTCTGCTTTTCTTTGCCATGAAAAAATTTCGGAAGGAGGTCCAGATGTTAATTTCCATTGTATTTCCTAGAATCAGAGAATGGTTGAGGTTAGAATGGATCTTTGAAAATGATCTGGTCCAACCACCCTGGCCAAGCACAGCCAGGTGGCTCTATCCAGGCAGCTTTAAAATACTTTCACAAAGGGGTCTTCACAAAGTGTCTCTGGAGAGCCTGTGCGGGTGCCTGGTCACTCTCACATGAGTGTTTCCTGATATTCAGAGGGAACCTCTTGTGTTTGTGCCCATTGCCTCTGGTACAGACACTGAATGCCACTTAAAAGAGCCTGGCTCCATCCTCTTTGCACCTTCCCTTCAGTTATTTGTAGACACTGAGGGGATCCCTCTGAGCCTTCTCTTCTCCCAGCTGAACAGTCCCAGCTCTTTCAGTCTTTTCTCATGGAAGAGATGCTCCACTCCATTCTTGTGCCCCTTGGTTGGACTCCTTCTAGTCTGTTTACATCTCTGTTATACTCAGGAGCCCAGCACTGAACACAGCATTGCAGGTGTGGCCACACTGGTGCTGAGCAGAGGGGAAAGACTGGTCACCTTCCTTGACATGGTGTCAGTACTTTGCCCACTACAGCCCAGGATGCCACTGGCCACCTTTGCATCAAGAACTCCCTGCTGGCTCCCATTCAGCTTGGTGTCCACCAGGGCCCCCACTCCTCTCTTGCCAAGCTGCTTTCCAGCTGGGTGGCCCCTGGCTTCCACTGGTGCCTGGAGTTGTTCATGACGTGTGGCTGAAGATGGCAGGCATGGTGTCAATGTCACCAGTCAAGAACAGAGATCATAAAAGGCCCATTGTGTTCAACAAATACGCTTCAAACTCCAAAACTGCTGCTCATAAGTTTGATTGCTACAGCTGTGCTGAACACATAAATGTTAGATGGCCCCCACTGCAATCCATAAAACATAGCTGTTTGGTAATAAAATGTTAAAAGCTTGGGGTATGTTGACTCTTCCTAAGCTTTGGTGAAGAATAAATATGATTACAGAAGATACTACAGCTGTCAAGAGTGCTGCTGGTGGTTGATACTTTAAACAGAAATTATCAGCACATTTAAAATACCAGAAACATTTGAGAAAGCCATCAGGATTTTTCCCAACATGAATCATTATCATGTCAGTAAAGTAAAATATTTTATCTGTCACTTAGTGAAAATAAAAGATCTTTATTTACATATAGATCTGTATGTGCTGGGACTTATCAGTCAAGCATTGCCAACATCAAGGTTTGCTTTTGTTGTTTAATTTGGTGGGCTGCCAGTGTCAACTTTCTTTCAGTACAGTTCAAAGTCAAAGTACAACACCCCTTCAATAAGTAGGCCACTTGGGAAAATATCACAAATGTTCAGATACTGGTGAATCTTTGCCAGCTCTTATTTATCTTTAAATAAAAAAAACCAGGTGTACTGCACGATAAACAAAACAAGTTGCACTAAAGAAGATCATATGATAATTTTGGGCAGTGCCTCAGATTCACATCACTTACCCATATTATCCTACCTTCACAAGTCCTACAATCTGAAAAATACTGCTTGAATTCTGAGGCTGTCCTAAAAATTACAACACTCCATATACTCGGAGCATCTACATAGACCTACCCTGATGCTTGTGAAACTACGTAGATGTCTGTAGCTCCGCACATGACCAGAGACACTGTCAAATATTGACATCTGTCTCCAATTTATGGTCAGTTGTGTCTTGTCCTGAAGTATTCAGCAATTAAAGGATCAGGGAAGTCTTAGTCGTGGCCCTGTTCTGGCCCTTTAACCAGATTTTTCCAAGACTATGTCCCAGGACTAGCAGGGAACAATTCTCTTCAAGTCAGCTCCCAAAAACCACTGTGGACAAGAGTGTAGAAAGCCTGTCTTCCTCCATTTCCACAGTTCCCCCACAGTATTCCAGCAGGCTTTACACCTTCAAACAGTTCATGTGTCCTCGTGTAATGTTCCCAGGGCATTTAGTATACCCACAAGAACTGAAAACAGATGAAAGGAGAGGGGAGGAGAATTGTGGTGGTGTAAGACAAACCACTCCTGTTTTAAAAGGGAATTCTACCATCCATAGGTTTTTCACAGCTGGATATAATCCATCAGTGCACGTCTCTTGGCACCCATGGCTGTAATATCACCAGCAGAGCCCTAGGGTAGCTGTCAGCCACCCTCCCACTCCTATGATTCACATCACCTTTGGGAACTAGTACAGCCCATGGCACAGAGGATTACTCCCAAGGCTGCTCTAATTTATGAAAAAACTCTGGAGAACTACAGCTCAGAGCAACTGAAAATCCACATCACAGCATGCACTGCAGAGACTTCTTTCATGTGTCTTGGGAGGGCTCTCCCTCCGCCAGCTGCAAGGCTTTTACAGCCTTTGTATTCATGTGAAGCAGTGTTCAAAGAGTTTGAAGAGGAGGATGATCATCTGCTTGCTTGAGCTTTCTGAGGTAAAAGTAGTTGTTGGACACCGTGAAACCATAACCAGTTAGTGATTAAAAGATGATGCTGAAAATCCTTTTTAAAGCTACAGGAAATGTTAATTATAGGAATTAAAAAATAGCCACATAGATAATTTCCATTTACTTCAGAGAATGAATCAAATCCAATCAAAAAAAAAGCCTCCTGGAAAGAATTCGAAAGTACAAGATGTTAGGAAATCTATGATCATTCAGACAATTGAGCACTGGAGTAAGGATGTCTTACTAGGACATTCCTAGGACCAGTTTCTTACTCTGAAATTTGCTGTATATATACAAGTACCTACAGTGGCAATGATTTCTTCAGTGAACATGGTAATCCAGCTCTTTTTCATCTGCTCTTAGCTTTATTTAATGTCTGTGAAAACAAAAACGTGTACCAACTGGCATTTATCTTAGAGACTCAGGTCAGCCACTCATATTCAGGAAGCATTTAGAAGCTGTCCTTTCATACAGAGGAGCCACCCTATTGAACAGGGTAAAAATCAATCACACGTACTGTCTTTATAGCCAGACCAAATGTGAGTAGTTTAGATAATAATTGATGGCCTGTTTCTGTCTGCATAATGTATTCAATATGCAAGCAAGCAATAGTCTGTCTGGAGAGCTGCACTTTGGCTGTTGTGCTTGAGAACAGCCACCATTTCCACCCCCTGCATGCAGCCTCCTGCCCACTGGACCTGGATTCAGGTTCTGCCCCTCTTCTAAGCTGCTCTGCTTCACATGTTGGAGGTAGTGCTCAGCCCACTGTGGTGGGTTGACCTTTGCTGTCCACCAGATGCCCACCAAAGCCGCTTTATCACTCCCCTCCTCACCTGGATACGGGAGAGAAAGTATGATGAAAGGTCTGTGAGTTAAGGACAGGAAGAGATCACTCAGCTTTTACCATCACATGTGAAACAGAATCAGCTTGGGGAAATTAATTTAATTTATTGCCAATGAAACAGAGGAGGATAATGAGAAATTTAAAAAAAATAAAATCTAAAAACGCCTTTCTCCCACCCTTCCTTTCTTCCTGGATTCAACTCCCAGGACAAGGGTAAAGGAGAGGAGCAAAGAATTAACTTACTTTCCATGTCATAGACTGCCCATTTGATTCATAGAGTGTCAGTGTCACTAATTATCAGCCATTGTTTCATGTTTCTGTTTAAACACAATGAAATGGTGTCTTCCATTCACAGAGAAGTTCTGCTACATTGTAATTAGAAGCCAATCTTACTACAACCTGATAAAAAACATTTTTCTCCTTAAATATCTCTTTGTTGACTGCAATGTTTGCTTTTGAATTGTCGGCTGCATAAAACTCCATCCCAAACCCCATAAATAAAGCATTTACCAGAACAAAAGGATGCACTGACAACGTTGTCTTCTTCTGGAGTACTGACTTTGAATGGTATTTATCAACACAGTAACCTCCTCTTCTTATACAGAAGTTCATTCTGTTCTTTATTTCACAAAGACATTTTCAAAATAATGAGCATATCCATATTTCACAAGTGTTGCACATTTAGACTGAGGTAAATAATTCATATTAATTTAGTGTTGACTATTACACTTAGCTGTGGACTTTTAACAATAGAATGGGTACTAGTACCTGTTTACAGTTACAGTTCTGTATGTAGCATAAAAAGAAATGATACAATTAACTTTATGCCTTTTTGTCTTTTTGTTAACCCTTTTCATTATTCCTTCCTCCTCCTTTCTCAGCTTAAAAGTCTGAGATAAGCGTGATGTCAGCAGCAAAATAGCAAAGCATTTAACAGTTACATAAAGGTGAGACTATAAAGAGAAACTGAGGTGACAAAGCTTCTTCATGGAAGCCATGGCTACTTCTAGTAAGACCTCTACTTCTGGTAAGGTCTCTGCCTCTGTTGGTTTGCATCAAAGGATTACATACAGTCTGGAAATAATGCAGATATATATTTATATATGTGTGTATGTATAGATATGTATTTGGAAACCCACCAATTTACATCACCAAATTATATGCTAAATAGGAAAATTTTGGTGGAGACTGCTATTGATTAGCAAGGGGCAATTGTGACTTCAAAATCCAAAAGGCGATATCCTGGTGAATGTGTGCCAGTCCTGGTTTGTGAGCAGGCTGCATATCCCAAAAAATAGGCATACAGACTGACCATGCCAGTAAGATTATTAGATGGGTTAAAAATAAATAAATAAATAAATAAATAAATAAATAAATAAATAAAAATCCCTGTTCTGTGATAACCTATATTAAATTCTAATCAAAAACCTGGTACAATTCAGAGCTGAGCTTCCACTTTCCCAGGCACAGCTGGCACATCTACCATTCCCAACAAGGTTGGATGTGTCAATCTCATTTTGGAGGGTGGTAAACTTTAAGTATAAGGGATCTTACCTCATAGAAAAAAAGGATCATGCCCTCTTTTGTTTGCAAGTACAGAATTTGTTCTCTGGTATGGATGCATTGAATGGGAGGTCAACAACCACATGGTTCCTGAAGGAGCCGAGAAACCGCAGAATCTCCTTTTTCTGTAGCTGGAACAAGAGCGGAGCATGGGCAAGGTGGAGAGAGAAAGCAGATGTTTGCCCTGCAAGGTGCTTCTTTCCTGTGTAAAGTAATGTTGTGAATCAACCATGTCTGGTGTAGCCAATGGACACAGAAATGAATGGCAGAATCTTCTGAGTCCAGTTCTCCCTGCCACTCCCAGTAAAAATGCCTGCAGTGTCCTTTTTCAGTCACAGCTTGCTCCATAGCACCAGACCCAGTGATAACCACTAATGAAAATGGAACATAGTTATTTTTTCCTTGGCTTGTTCAGACAAATTAAGACAGTATGAAAACAGAAATATTAGCTGCTGACATTTACCAGCTGGTTCTGGTGGCACAGCAGCGGGAGGCTTGAAGGAAAGTATGGATGTGATTTCTGCTCAGTTCATTCAGTCTGAGTCAACTTCCCCTCTATACACTACAGCACTGTAATTAGTAGCAGTTCAATTGCATTTCACAAATTAAAGTGTTGTGTAAATTATTCCCCTATTCAGCACAACACTTCTGCACTTAGGGATAATCCAGGCCAAGGAAGCATCCTGAGACTCCATGGAGGAAAGACTATCCTTTCTTGGAAAGCAGAGGGGAGAGAAGCAAATGAGCAATGTCTATATACGTCTGTGTTCTAGGTATATGTGTACTAGTTTGAAAACAAACCAGTGGAAGATCGCAAGTCAGAATTATAATTTAATAGGAAAATTAAAATAAATGCAATAGTACAAGAGCACTGACAGAGCCAGGATACAACCTGACACCCTGTTAGTCAGGGTGGTGGTAGCAGTCTGGATGAAGTGCTCCTGTTGAAGAGGTGATCCTGTAGAAAAGGATCTGGTCTTCACCTGAAGGTCTGGTGGTAGCTCTTGTCCTCTGGGAGTCCAGTGGGTAAGGGCTGTCTATGCTATTCCAAACCCCTGATCACATCCAGGTGGGAATGCTTGGCTCCTCCCCCCTAGGCAGAGCATCTCACAATGGGCCGATGTAAATTCTCTGAGTCGTTCAGTGGGTCCTTGATAGCCCATTACACAGAGATAGCCCCAAGAGGGAGTTATCAGGGATGAATCATGGCAGGAGATACGAACACTGCTCCACCTGCTTTAACAGCTTATGAAGATGATAATGGAATTCATACTATTGGTTACATTGTAACCTAGGATAATGTGGTAGTTTGTCACATTTTTAGCCAGAAGAAGGATTGAAACTAGATAATCTTTAAGGTCTCTTTCAACCCAAACCACTCTATGATTCTAACATATTGCTCATGAAAGGCTGTTAATGTAGAAAAGAGGCAGAAGCAGAGGAGGAGACCAAATATTGCTGGGATAGGAAATTATCCTGGACAAACCCTCCCTTCACTGTATAAAAGAGCTGGTTTAAGTACCTGGGTGGAGAGAGGAAAGGATGTCTGAATGCCTAGTCAAAGAGTGCATGGGCTTTAAATGCTATTTAGACCTCCATGAAGATTTTAAAACTCTCTACTAAGGGCACAGAAGGCTTTTTAGCATGGGCTAATGCTCCTGTTTTAGCAGCACAGTGTGTCATGTAACAGAAGTGGCTGCCTCGTCCTTCCTAGATATCACAGGTACAACAGAGGACAGTTGCTCCTTTGGGACATCCCCATACATCCTTTACCAAGCTCTAACCTCTACAGCATTATTAGAGGTTGGAGGTCCAGGGTCGGTCAAGGCACTTATTCCTTATGGGGGTGCAGACACACCTGTCTGAATTTGGGAATTTGGGCAGCAGCAAATAATGAACAGCACTGAACAGCATGGTTGCAGGGGTGAGCTCTGGGATGCCAACCCTTACTATTAAAGGACTGCACCTGGGCAACTGTTAAAATATCTGGAGTGCAGGACTAGGCTGTACATGTCAGGGGATTGAACTTTGGAAGCTCACATTTATATCTGGTCTGCCAGAATACGCTCCTACTTCTCCAAAGCACAATCCACCTTCTCTATGTATCATATTTAAAGCACAATTTCAGCAACAGGTATGCAAGATCTATTACCAATCTTTTCAGTGTCATAGACAAAGTACCTTCTCAGACAGGGAAAAGTGCTCAGTGCTTGGGAGGTTTTTGATAAATAATTAGTTTTATGGTATTTTTGGTGGACCAAACGGATACAGAAGTTAAAAGCATTGGTAAGACTCAGCCCGAATCTAATGTTAGAATATTAAATGATAGGAAGATCTGAGTCAAGATTTGAGATTTGACCTTGCTTCATCTCATGGTAAACATTATTAAGACTTCTTAAAGGAGAAATAGTGACAATAGTGATTAAGTTTTAATTTTAACAACATCAGTTAATGCCTTTCTTTTTTGTAAAAGAGAGGGTTTTTTTTAATGGAAACTTTCTACGTTTGGCCGTCATTTCGATTGTACTTTGTAGTTAGAGGAAACACAATTTCACTGAGAGATGGTCTGAAGTTGTTGTGTTGCTGTCCTGTTTTCTTGAGGATAAAGCAAGATATATTTTCTTTCTACTACAAAAGAAGTAGCCAGTAAAGCAGCAAGGATGGAAAATACAGTGTCAGGGAGCAGCAGGAGCAGGTGAGGCATAAGGTGCAGGTGACAGTGAGGGACAGGACAGTGCCTCCCTGACACGGCCCCATCCCACAGCATCCAGCTGGAAGAGCTGAGCAGGGTCAGCAAGTCAGCATTGCAGGATCCACAAAAAACCAAGGGCAAGGCCCTTAGCCCAATGAGCCACGTCAGAGCTGGCCTTGGGCACAGGCAGCCAGACTCCAGCAAGGGCTTGGTGTAGACGTTCTGCTTTTGGTGTTCTTTTGTGTTTTCTTTGAAGAATGTTAGTATGATTCAGTCAGCTGCTCTGTGCACAGGCCAACTCTGTCAGCAGCATTACTAAACACACTTTCTTGGCTAAAGGAGGACAAAAAAAAAGTAAGAGAATGATAACAGACAGAAAAAGGTACAATTTGGGGAACAAGGCAAAAGAAGCGCCAGAAATCATATTAAGACATTGCCAAAACTGGTAAAGGTGGAGATGAGGGATCTTTTTGGTCCCTCTGTCTGTCTCAGAGAAGTTACTCTAACTCCCAAGATGGGATGTGCCAGCACACTCATACTGGATTGCACTTCCAGGTCCTACCTATGTTACAGAAGTCATTTGTCATAGGCCCAAATTATACTGATTGTGTTGATATATTAAAAGCTTCAATAAAGGGTCTAGAGTTAAACTGCTTTTTTTCCCTATTTTATTCATCTGATGCTCTTAATTTCTTATGTTACCATCTTAGTCCTCTGGTTACTCAAACCACACCTTTTTTGGCTAATATTAGTATGTATTTTTGTTTCAAATTATTCAATTTATTTTTTACTTTGGTCAGTTTTTAAAATAGTTTTAGTTGACAGGTTGGATCAGATTCCTGTTATCCTGGCTAAAGTTAAATATAAGAAGCCACACAAAGCTTTGAAAAATTGAGACTTTTTCATATTAAAAAATATATCCACAAATTGCTCAAAGACATTTCTATATAGTGTAGTATTATGATAGCACAGTCTTATTATTAACACAGTATTAATCTCCACTGGGAAAGACAGGAAATTCCATTATATGCCACTTCAGTAGAGAAATAAAAAGAGAAGCCAAGGAAGAACTGGAATACAGAGAAAAAAGAAAAATCAGCTTGCCTAAAGCTATAGAGAAAGTCTGTGACATTGTGAGGACTTGAATTCCATTCTCCTAACACATAGGCTAATACCATTTCTGCCCCATAAAAGCCTTTGGCACTTTTATTTTTAACAGACCTCATGCAGATGATTTAATGTGAATAATATTCCTTTCCATCAGCACTGCAGGTGAAAGAGCAGAATTTCCTAAGGCAAAGCCAGTTAGAGGCAAAGAATTAACACAGTTGTTTTAAAAATGTCCTACTCCCTCAACAGTTCATCACCACCACTATCAATTAATAAAAAAAAAATTCAGTTCAGTGAATAACCTGCCTGTGTACACTGGTAAAAGTGGTCCCAGATGTGTTAGTGTGCAGCTCCAGAATGGCATGTCACATTTGGCGGTGGCAGCTGATAGGAGCTCTCTTAAGTGCAGCCCCAACTTATGCTCCCAGTTCCTAACCAGCTCTTGACTCCCATCTAGTGGCTACATCCATGCACTCAACAGTTGTTTTTTTTGTTTTTTTTTTTTGTTTTTTTTTTTAAATTAAGGTAATGAGCAGGTAAGAATCTTGTCTGCAGTACAATAATGTAAGAAAATAACCCACATTCTCAGAATATTCTAAATAACTTTGCATAACACTTTTGAGTAACTTTGGTAAACTCAGTTACTCAAATATTGTTGGTTCCTTCAAAAGTCACTACAGGATCTTCTGAGCTAGGAGATTGAAAAAATAAATCTGAATGTGGAATTCTTCTATTACCTTCATGAGTTTGATCCCTGTAAGGAAGCTGTGTTCACAAACCTTCCACTGCCGATATTAAAACAGAAAGCTTACTTCTCATCTCCAAGGACAAGGTTAAAATCTTGTGTGGAAAACTCTCTCCAGAACAGTGGCCTGTAAGGAAAAAACTAGGAGGCTGAAAGAACAACAGTAAAATCCCAAAAGTGAGCACAGACTCGTGACTTTACATCCTGCAACAACCTCAGAACCTGGAATGGACCTTCAAAGATTATCTGGTCCAGCCTTTCACAGGCAGGGGAGCCTCCATGAGATTAGAACCCTGTCCAGTCATGTCTTGAAAACATCCAGTGAACAAGGAATTCCTTCCTTCCATCTACGAGCCAACCTCCTCCTGTTTTTCACAAGCCATCTCCAGAGGAGGCAGAGTCTGTAGCTGCATCACTGGAGCAGAGCGGCACTGGCTGGAGTCACCCCTGAGTGTGGCTCACACAGCCAGAGCTGCAGCAAGGAGGTGGCAGAAAGGATGCCAAACAGCAGAGCCTGGCTCCTCACTGCTCCCAAAAATCAACTGTGTGTTCTCAGGGGAGGCTGCAGCTAGAAACTCAGCATCTGTAGTGTACAAAGTGCTGTATGTGGGGAAGGGAGGGCAAAGCAGAGATGTTGCTAGGGGATAACGGGGCCCAGGACCAGCCTTGGTGCATCTGGCTTCTCATGCATTTGGGTCTATTACTTCTGTAGGACATCTATAAATATTAATCATCCATTCTGTTAGGGAGTATAGCAGGCAGAATACAAAGCAGGTGGTTCTCCCATGTGAGAATATGCTGGCATGTATAGCTAGTCAATAGGTATTTGTAGTACTTTAGTAGGAAATATCTCCTTTTGAATTTATTTCAATATAAGACCTATCTATTTCTGGATTACATTCAGCATCTAAGCACAGCTCAGAACTGATAAAGCCTGAGATACTTTATGTTACCTCCATGTACTCCTACTAGCAATAACAGGTAATTAAACAAAGCCTGGGCACAGTCTTTAGACACAGCAAGTGATTGTTTATACTGTTTAATTGTTAGGATAGAGCCTGGGGTATTTTTATGCTCAAAGTTTCCTAAACAACTCCCAGGCATAATTTAAGACTTGGCATATGCCATGCATCATTCTCAATTAAATTGTCTCCCTATTTGGAAGGGGAAAAGGGCTTGAAAGTTGGCCCCTGTGCAAAAGAAGCCATTTAATGTGGTACTACAGGCGTTGCCTTTGGCTAAATCCATGCTGCTGGGAAATAAAAGAAGCAGACTAAAATTTTAAATAATGTGTCCCTACATACATAAGCTCTAGTTTCAGGAGCTTCTATAAACAGCTTCCCCTCATTCTGGGCTGTAGAAATCTTTTTTTTTTTTTTTTTTCCTGCAGCAAGCAGCTTGCAGAGTTCAAAAGTTTTACCAGTATTTGGAGCAGTTGTGTATAAAAATCCTCCTCTCTCCTAAGAACACAAAGAAATACTGAAATTTAAATGTAGAATTAATTTCTTATTTGTCTTGCTGTTCTTTAAATGAAATTTAAAAATTCCCTGGTGGTGTCTGTTCTTGAGAAAGAATTGTGTTTTGTGTTCTGGATCTTTATGGAGTAGTGGTATAGGGAAGCATTTCCTTGATAAAGTAAAAAAATTATAGGATCACAGAATTATAGAATTGCTTGGGTTGGAAGGGACCTTAAAGATCATCCAGTTCCAATCCCCCTCTCATAGTCAGAAACATCTTCCAATAGACCAGGTTGCTCAGAGCCTCATCCAACCTGGCCATGAATTAGATAAAATAGTTAATTAGTTAATTAACTAATCAGCACAATTATTTAACAAATATTAATTTAACAAATATTAACTAATTTGTTAGCTCAATTTAATTGATTTCAGTTCCAAAGAGCTTTAACTAATAACTCTGAGAATGTGTCCAGCATTTTTAACTAGTCCTAATTAGGTTGTATATATCATGAAGACCCTGCAGAAAGAAAAAAAAAGTGTTTTAACCAAGAGAATTACAGGAGTTACTAGTGTGCCATTGGTATGTAAAGAATTAATATTGAATGGTTATAAGTAAATGCACAAAAGGTTGGAAATTTGCAGAGTCCTCTACCTACAGGCCCTTCAAAGCACCAGGTGTCCTGATTTTAAAAATACTATCTGAATGACAACCAGCCTGAAAGAAACAAAAGTACTGACTGAAAATGATATGCTAAAATTTCTAAAACTCCCCAAGGAATTACCTAATTAAATTTAATTCCAAAAATCAGGCCTTTTTTCACTTTGCAAATCTCACTTTATCTATTTCTGTTTTAAAAGTTAAATGGCAGATTTTCAAATGGATTGGATTGATTCGCAATGTCTTTTACAACCATTATTCTCTACTACATCCAGTATGATATAAAGGAGCTTCACCATAGGCAGTCTGATCCAAAGTCTGACAAAGATAATGGGAACCTTCCCACAACTTGAGTAATTTTAGTGTGAGGCCCTAAATTGTCACAGATCTAAAAGCCTGAAGTGCTAATATGGATGGATGTTTCAATTAATAAAGAATCTTATACTTATTTAAGCACAGCCATTTTTATAAATAGTTCTATAAATAAATACATGCAGAAATAATACTTTGAGCCAGTTAATTTAGCAATGATTTCCTGCATTGAAACTAATGAGATCCCATTGGAATAAATATTATCATAGTTGATCCAAGGCAGAAGCATAATCAAGCAAGATTGGGGAAATAACACACTATCATCATAAATGCTAACCATATTAGTTTGATAAATGATACCTCAGGCAAATTCCCCAAGCAAAATATCCTTAAAGCCCAAAGATTCTTGAACCCCGTTTTCACTACTGAACGATGGATGTGCAAATCTGTAAATCTGTAGTAGGCAAAGGCCAGAGCTAGGTCTCAGGAGAAGATGTTTTAAAAAAAAAATTAAAAATCACCTAAAAGTGATACTAAAAATGATGCTAAAAATCATCATGGTCTGATTTCCTTTTTCTATTGAAATTAGATGTTTTTCTAGAAACTGTGTTCTAGACACTATGCTGCAGTGGTGGCCATGGTGTGACTGGTGCTGTGCCTGAGATAGAGTTTGAAGTCTCACTGGCAGAGAAGTCCCAGCTGTCTCTTTGTCTCAGGTAGTAGTTTTGTGTTGAGATTGATTGCAAAATAAGAGATCCCTGAAGATTTCAGCAAATGAGGGTCTTTAGTGTGATGTCTATA
Source organism: Erpornis zantholeuca (assembly GCA_013400515.1). Classification (NCBI taxonomy): domain Eukaryota; kingdom Metazoa; phylum Chordata; class Aves; order Passeriformes; family Timaliidae; genus Erpornis; species Erpornis zantholeuca. The sequence goes on from VZTN01020674.1 coordinate 61,257, forward strand.
TAGCATATATAGACAAGCCATTTTGCCCATGTCAAGCCCATTGAGTTTGTATCCAAATCATATAAATTCCTAGGTTTTGAAGGCTGTCTAAATGGTACCTGATTTTCTAGTGATGATAATGGTTTTGTGTTGATGTATATTGTAGTGCAAATATAGAAAAGCAATGCTAATTCCACATAGGAGAAAATATATCACTGTGTTATACTTTTATGACCATCTTTAAACAAATAGCTCCAAAGTCTTTTTAACTCTGTTTATCACTAAAAAGGTATTTTATGACTTTAGTCTTTGTCTTGGTTACAAGCTTGATTAATTCACATTACACCCTTGAGAATCACTGATGTTGTTGACATAGGAGACTACTTTATTTTTCTGGTGTAAACAGTGAGATGCTTGCAGGTCCACTGAGGGTAGTTTGGGAAGCAGATGTTAGAGATGGGGTGTTATTCATTTGTATCAAAACACAATTCTCATCTGTGCTGCTTGCAGTGGTGTTGTGGCAAACACAGGGTTGATAAGCACTGTGTGAAGAGTGTACACGCCCTTCTCAATGCCTTTCTTCTGCTTGAAAAAGTTAATGACTACTTCAGCTATGCACATATTCTGCAAAGAATGTCTCTGTACAGGAACTATACATCTCTAAATCTTGAGCTGCTCCTTTTCAAACTCAAGACAATCAGAACAGGAGAAATGGGTAGGCAAGTAACAGCACTGGTCAGTGTAACCCTTCTAAGTATTCTGTACCAGCATAAAGATCCCTTTGCAACATCCATTCATAACCATCCAGATCATTCTAAGCAATCCTGAAAAAAAAAAAAATTCAGGCCTTGCCTGATCTTGGAATTAGTTTACATTTCCATATGAGTTGTCAATAATAAATATGCCAATAGTTGTATCCATTCTTGGGCTTGTAAGGCTTGGTTGGTTTGCCGTTTAATAATCAACACAAGTGTCTTTATCTATTCCAGTTGGTCTCATAAGAGGGGGGAATTTCTAAGCAGGGAGAAAAAGCCTAAATATTCCTAGATAGAGAGCACATGCCTAAATACTGTTTAGGACAGGATGGTAACAGAACATGTTTTAACATAAGCCAATAGTACTTCCAAAGCATATATTTGAATACTTTTCCGGAAGAAAACTAATTGGAAGTTCCAATGGCATTTGTGTGAGGGGTGTTTGCTTAAATAAATGTTTGCTTTTATTTAAAGATGAAGGGTGGGAGTTTTTAGTTTCCAATTGCTTGTATTAATGTTCAGCCATAGTTAGGCCAGTTTCTTTGATACTATTCCAATGGGTTTAATCCCTACAGGACAAAGACATAACCAAACAATAAATGGGACTGTTCACTCTTAGCTGCTATGGCTGCTTAGTAATGTTGTGTTCCTTGCGGAGTTCCTGGTTAAGGAATGATCCTAATGAAATACTGTCATGGCTCCCATTGTAGTAATTAAACTGTGAAAATTACATCAAAATGGCAAATGTCTAATGTGGAAGAAAACAGTTGTTAACAATATTGCTCTGTGGTGCCATTTGGTGACAGCAGTGAGGGCCCTATTCTGTCATCAGTGATCTGATGTGATTGCAAAGGGATCGTAAGCATCAAGGGAAGTTTATCCCGAAGTGCTCATGTGGTGCAGGTGGTGAACAAAACTGTTCCCAAGCCAACAAACAGTGTTCCTTTTTTCTTCCCCTGATTCTTTTATACTTTTTTTTACAAGGACAGAGGATCAGCCAGTCATTTGGACCACCCGCAGTTATGAAATGGACTTGTCATTTAATGCCATTTGCAAACTTAGTTAGCTCAGTTGTAAACTAGTGAGATTTCTTCCCCTGCTGCTTCCTTCTGGGGAATTGTCCCAGTCTGCTGAGTGGGAAGAGTCAAATCTACATGTGAGACTATATTTCTTTGATCAGCATTTTCCTGAATGCAGAGTGCAGGTAAGTCAGCCACTCCTGAAATACAAAACTCAGGAAGAAGCAGGTAGGTAACACACAGCAACAGCCCCAGGCCATTTGCATGCTCTTCTTATTAAAAATAAAAAAGGGCTTTAAAAAACTTCAGTTACCAAGATAATCTCGCTCCATGCGGGAGGGCATGGGAATATTGCACAACATTGTAAGGATCTTCAGGTACTTCAGAATCAAAAAGGATCCTCACCTTTTTCAAGAGTATGATCCCTGGAGTAAATTAAGGAAAGGAACTGATCCCTTAAATCAATAAAACCAGTGGAAATACACAAGGTAACATTATCCACAGTAACTGAACAAGTAGGGTCTGGAGCACCACTTCAATTTCACAATTAAGTGTGCTAAAAAAAAGTCTGGTTTTTCATTAAGAAAAATGGTTATAAACAATTAAAAACAGTTAAGGAATCTACTTTTAAATTAACATATATCCTCTACAAATGCAAAGACAGTATGTTTAGCATGCAGTTTGGAAAATCTGGAGAAATATTTCCTCGTGGTGTGTACCACACCCTTCCTAGAGATGAATGACAAAATGTCCAGTTCTACTCTAGTGAGAACTGTCATTTCAAATAAGTGGGCCAAATAAATCCTGGGCTTATGACAGACTATGTTATTTAATGCTTAGTGGACTGGTCTTTCACCAATAGAAGATCTGCAGTAGATAGGTCATGACAGCCTAGGCTCTTTCCCCTGTACTGTGGCGTAGCCTGGAGCTGAAGGACACACAGGGGATAAGCTGGAGAGCACTGATGACCGAGGAGTCATGCTGTGGGTGTGCTATTCAGTCCTCCGTATTAAGTTTTAAAACTCCTTGTAAATTAGATATAATCCAAATCTGCATTAAAAATTAGGTGAGAAGCTATTTGAACAGAAATTATTTTTAAAATACCATCTTCCAGACTAACGTGGAATGGAAACCACCTTCTTATACAGCTTTTGCATTTTAGTTCTGTTTGCTTCTTCCTTTCTGGAAGCACATTTCTTACAAGACTGACCACAGAATCATTTGTCTCTTTGTGCCCAGGGAGAATGTAGTTTTCGCTGACTATTTTTTAATTTCTGTTTATTTGCACAAAATGTTTCCTCTCATGTGATAAGCCATGTTAATTTGCTGCACAGTCCTAAACCTGAAACATTTTCAATGGAGTTCCCTTGGAGACAGAGGAATGGAGCCTTAGGATCACTAATTGTATTTCTAAATATGTCTCATAGTAGCCTAGCAGGCTGTAAAGAATTCCAATATCTATAAGGAAGAACTGGACAAAAATAAAATCTTATTGACAAAAGCCAACACATGGCTAATATGGATGAATGGTGGAAACCTGTCAGTAACGACAATGTCATTTCCTTACCAGCTGTTCTTGGGAGCAATGCTCAAATTATTTCTCTCATAGACCCCTTTCAGAAAAAAAAAAACCTTTCCTCTCCATTATTTATTGACCATATTTAGAACAGGATAGAATGAAATTATATTGACATAGGTTAGCCTGGAGGGTTTAATTAACACCACTGAGAAGTCTGATGCCCAGAAGGCACAGCTGCTTTCACATGGCATGAGCTGGTAGAGCCAAAGCCAGGAGGAGAGCCTGAGTGCCAGTGATGAATTCTGCATCTGTCAGAGCAGGGCTACTGGAGACGTCCTGGAGTTAATCTGTAGGATTAGCATGTGCTCCTTGCCAGAACATACCACATTGGCCCACAGCGCCTTGTGGAGCAATATCTTGAGTTAGAATCAAAATGAAAATAGCCAGGCAGGGAATATTGGTGAATGGGTCTTTTGTGTTCTACAGAGAACAAGGGAAGGGCTCCAGCCTGCTACACTGTACATCAGGTATGCACATGCACAAAGGAATCATCTGTCCTCATGCTTCCTACTGCTTTGTTATCCAAACCCTGACTACAGTTCAAGTAACCCACCCAAGTCAAGGGTTTGATTGCCAGCAAAAGATGCATGAACTAATAACTCCATGAGACAGAGAAGTGTGTAGCAGGTTATATTGTTCCCTTCCAAAGAATCCTGGCGGTCAGATCTTAATTTGAAAAGCTTTTCAGGAGAAGTCCAATGAGGACTGAAAAGTGCATTTGGATAGCATAAAGAAGAGCCCTGCCTTCCAGAGATACCTTCTTACCCTTACATATTCTTTTGTCACTTTCTTCGTCCTCAATTTAGAGAGTACAAGACAGATGTAACAGGGCAGCCTTTCTCCAGAGAGGAGGTACTAGAATTGAAGTAATTCAGCCAGGTGAAATTGCTTTAGCCCTTCCCATGGAGTTCACTGGTTCGGCCTCAAGAACATAATTCAGTGGCACGAGAGGTACCTGAGTCAGTTCTGCACAAGGCAGCTGAGGTACTCAAAACTGCTTAACAGCCCTGTTTGAACCTGCAGCAGTCAAAGAAAGTGGAGCAGACTGCAAAGGGAGAGCAGTGTGCACAGGAAAAGCAAAAAGGCTGGAGAAGCCTGGCCAGCAACCAGCATCCCAGTGTCTTCCTGGACAAGCTAAATTGTTTGTCCAGAGTTTCATTTATGCATGTGTATACTAGTGTGCTACTGTGGGGGGAGATTTGGGGGTATAAATCCCCTTTCTGAAAGAGTAATTTGGCTGGCCACTAAAAGGAAATTACAAACTAATCATAGAAAATAACTGTAAAAATAGCCTTTAAGCAAACTCTAAAAGCTGTATTATGTTCACATAGCCAGCTGGCCTGTGCTGCTGCATGACCACCACAGCACGCACTGACATTGCATAAGAAATATCCCCTACCTATCATAACTGATAACAGAAGATGGTCCTATGTGACCAATTCTCCTTCTGTAGGAAGGCTTCACACTATTTGCAGGTATTTCTTCTATGTAGAGATTGGTCAATTTAGTAGTAGCAACTCCCTGAAGGAGTTTCCGGGCTGGCCAGATTCTCCACCCAGGATATTAGTTGACGCGCATTTTCATTTCTTGGTAGCCATGACTGGACTTCAGCTATATTATATAAAACATATTATAGCATATATAGCACATAATATGTACTGTCTACCTTATATTTATGTATCTCAGCTTGCTGTTTGAAACTATCATGGCAATAAAAAGATATGAGGCATCTAAGAGCAGATGAAGATCCAAATAGTTATTTATGTTTTCAGACATGTAAGAATCCTTTAAAATATGTTTTTAGATTTGAGCTTCTTAACAAGTCTGTTTGAGTCTGGAACTGTGAAGCTCTGCTTGGCATAAAAAGTGAAGGAAATTTTGATATAGTTTATTTTTTGACTGGGACTAGGCTAGATGAGTCTTCTGCTGCTGCTTTAGCATCAGATCACCCATGAGTAGAGAGGCAGAAGCAGACAGGAATGATTTGACAGTGCTTAACGAGGAGACGTTTCTCACTCAGCCACTGGATTTTGGCAGCTTATTTTGAAGTCCTGAAGTGTGTGGGTGAGGCAGACAACAAAGAGCATTCACAAGTTAAGCTGCCACTATCCATCCAAGTTTTAAAATATGAAGAGCTTCAGTACTGGGGAAAGATTTTATTCTTTAGATCTTTTTACTTTAAATTGTTAAGCCTGCTTATTCTTCTAATTACCCTGGCAAATAAATCTGGGGTTTATATTTCCATTTCTGTTAAAAATCTTCTGATACAAGTTCTGAAACAGAACTTTCCACATTTGTGGGGGAAGGCATGGCCCATCTGATTAACTGTGGAATTGGCAATATGAAAGGACAAAGATGAAGTAATATTTTTCTGTACAAATTTGCATGGACCAGACTAAACTCACTGACCTAACTAATTAGTAGAAGATAAATGCAACAAAGATAGCTGCAATATTTCCAGATGAAAATGTCTTGTCGAGTTATTGCTTGACTTGATGAGACTTGTCTGATATACAGTGATTGTGTCTTTTTAAATTACCATAGTTTTCCTCAATTAGTGTTCTAACAAAACTGTTGAAATAGCTTCATTTAAAGTCTGGAACCAATAGAATTAGAAATATTCATTTCAATCTTAAACAAAGTTAATATAATTAATGGCAATTTTAAAATAATTTTCATTAGAATATGGTGGGACATAACTTTCACAGGATCAATAACTATTTTGTTTCTCAGTAACTAGTGTCTGGAGTAAAAAAGGTAAAGGAAGTCAGTAGATGTTATTTGAGGACTGGAGGTTCAGAATTCCCATAAAACCTGCGTAAGGTTGTCAGAGTGTTCACTCTGGGTACGTACACACAACTGGTATTCTCAAAGATTTGAACTTGCATGCCATCTTACCCAAGAACAGACTTTCAAAATAGCTTAGCTTCCATTTAGGTCCAAAATATACACAGTCCATTTTTTGGTCCATTTCAAATACCAAGGGGGTTTTGAAGCCATATTTCCACGGCTTTCCTGAAGCTTGAAGTGTGCAAGAATGTGGTTCTGATTATGGTGCTAATTCTGGCCTCCCAAAGATATTTGGAAAAATCCCAGCTCTGCCAGACAATACCCAAGTGGATCTGGGAAAGAACTCGACTCCCTCAGCACAGCTCCCAAAACACAGTGTGGGTGCGACTGCACCAGGTTTTGCCTTGTTCCTTCAGTTCTCTTCAGGGGAGAAAGGCTGACAGCTCCCAGGTGTCCTCAAGCCATGTGTCCAGCTGGCACCATGTAACTGCAGTTCATGCACTGAAGACACCACACCAGTCAGCTCAGAATCAGCTCTTACACCAGTACAGACACCCCAGAATGTGAATGTGCAGAAGAGTAACCTCATTACAGGGATACAAGGGATACAAGGGCACCAAGCATCATTCAGAGGAACTTGCCTTCAGCTATGTTGACTTGGCCATGGGGACCAAGGACCACACTCATTTAATTGTGTAAATGTGCCCTCAGCATACAGTCTGGATGCTAATGAGCTGTAGCTCTCAGGACTGCAGCCCTCTTCACGGCCTGAGGACACATTTAAGTGTACTTTCAAGCTACTACCAAAACGTGTAGACCACCTGCAGGATGCCTACAGCAATTGACTCAGAAAGCATGATAAAACTGCTGAGTTAAAGTTGCATCTTCAGTTTTGGAGTTTTGTTCAGTGTACCTACTTTTATTTTCCTACCAGGCTGTAAGCCCAGAAGTAGAACTACATTATATAAACCATTTCTAGTAACACCTTGACACCTTGTTTAAAGGGTAAAATTCTGTGCCAATGCTACATTCATTCTGCTGAAGTAACTGGACCTGTACTGATTTACACCAGCTACTGCTTTGGCCTCTTTGTAAAAGCATAACAATTCTTTAGACATATCTATGGTTGATGGTACAGATCTTTTATGAGTTAGCCCAGCTGGTATTAATTTTTCCTTGAGAATTCTTATTTTTAGATCTATACATTAAGTACCATTAAGCAGTCTTTAATTTTAAACTTTTATATCCCATTATATCACTTTTAAATTGTCAGCCAGATGATATAACAGTATCATGATGGACACATCCGGCATCAATTAAGGCTTAAAAGCTAATAATGGTCTAAAAATATAGATGATTGGAATTACGTGAGAACAGTTTTGTCAGAGCATCTTTAGACATGTGTAGGTCTATTATTCTAATGGTAAATGATCTTATCCTATGGCTGTCTTGCTCTTCCCAAGTGCAGATGAAGGTCAGACAGATATTCCAGGCTTGAAAGTGGGAGAGACCAGCAGAGGGATTCTTGTTCTCTAAGTAAAGGTAGAAGAAAGATTCCTTCTCAGTCATGTTTGTTGCATATTGAATGGAGACACTTTACATCACTCCTGCATCAAAAACATACAGAAGTTATAACAGGTAGAAAGCAGACTGAGATGCACACTGAGACTTGCAGCTTTTACATCTAGCAGTCTTATCCATGGGAATGGGAAAAAAGAGATTTTTGGTCTGTTGACCAAAACCTTCAGTGGAACAAAGTTTCACAGGAAGTTTTTATCATTTTTCTACCTTTATTCTTTTTGTTTTATCTAAATTTATCTTCTCTGTACTCAGAAGAGCTTCATTTCCCTCTTGCCAAGCTGCTTTGTTATTTTTCAATTTAAAAAAACACAAAAAACCCCTGAAAACTGTTAGCATTGTCCATTCTATTCCATTTAATGCCAGAAGAGGAAAAGAGAAGAAAGAAAATATTATCAAAACTACAAAAATGTCTAACATATTTTATTTCTAAAAGTTGAAAGAATGAGAGTTTTTTGTTTAATTTTTGAGATCAATAGACTTCTAAATGAGGAGAGATAACCCACCCTTAGCTGAAGGAATCCAGCTGAGAAATTAATTTCCATAGGAAAATAGGCTGATACAGAGATTCTTTGCAGTATGTTTTTCAGTCTGACTAGAATAACTTCTATAATTTCTATTCCTCCTGTTGTTCTATTCAGGACTTTGCATGAGCATAAAGTAGTTTCAGTTTTGTTTAATTGGAACTTTGTTACCTAATCTACACAGAAATGATTCTAAGTGTTGAGCATAAAAGCTCGATAGTGGCTGAATAACAAAATTTAGTCTCCAAAACCTCCTAACTTTAACTTAGGTGTTCCTCATATCTTTGTCACTATAATGCAACTTCCAAAACTGGAATCAGTAGATAATTAATACCTCCCACACAGCAGTAAGTAAGTGACAAAATAAGTCTTTACGCATTTAGGCTATTCCTAAAAAGAAAAGAAAAGTAATTCTTCCTGGAAAAAAATAGTTTATAAGAAGAGATTTCTATGTGTGTATTCTGCATGCACGTGTATGAAGAAGATTCTAGTCTGACAGGAAAATTACATACTTGGCAAAAAAAACCTTCCAAATATAGGGCTTGCCTTTCTGGGTAGATCTGAATGGCTGACTGTCATGTGTAATGTGTTGAAAGGTTTGAAATATGTAATTTTGTAAGACAGAGGGGCCCAGGCCCTGCACATCTCTGAGAAAATAGCCTAACAAAGCCCTGGGTAAGAACTAGCAGTTGCCATTATTCGGAATAACCCTGAATTTGCCTTTTTCTATTGCAGCAGTCACCCCCTGAGATACCAGGGATCCAGAGTCTGGATTTTGTTATGCATTAAGCAGTGGTGTTTCTATTACTGTCTTTACCAGGGCACACCGAGCAACCAAGGAGGTAGAAAGTCAACGGGCATTTTATTCAAGACCTGTTCCAGCAGCAAAGCTCAGAGCTCACATCTGACTGATAGTTAAAGATTGCACCTTTTCATTCACTGTTAAGTACTTCTAACTCCCCATGAGCAGTTCCTCCAAACCTTTTCTAATTAAGTGACGAAACCACACCAAGCACTAGATTACAAATTTTTATGCTATTTCATACAGATGTTAGGTAGGGTGTGGAGCAATAAACATCAGGGTTTGTAGGAATGGTACCACTGAGTTGTAAGAGCAGCTCTGCTTACTCACCAACAAGACCTGGAGAGTCTTAATTTCTGCATGTGGCACAAGGAGACAGGAAAACAAGCTGAGAAGTTGTGTCAAAGCACTGTTATTTCCCACTTCCACTCAGCCACACGCTTCTCCATGGGCAAGGCTGTGTCATTCTCCAGGGAATACCTGGGACACCTCCTGCCAAAACAGAGTTAAAGCAAAATGCAAGTGGCCCAGATTCCATAGCACACGTCAAAACAAGCTGCCCATTAGTATCTGAAATTCATTTCCCAGGTGAAATGTCTCCATCATGGCACTCAGCAATATTTGCTTCAGAAAACAAGGTGAAAAAATATATCTCCAAAAGATGACTTATCAGTAGGAAGGGCCTCTGTGAGCAGAATTGTCTTCTCTCCGATGGAGGCACCCACATCCATGTCATGTGGATTCATTAAGAAGCTCCTGTCAAAATTCCTTGCCTTTGATTGTCACAGGCAAACGCCGCATGGCAGGTTTTGCTCTCCCAGTGTCATTCAGCTTCAGTATTAGGTGAATCAGGCAGCAAGGAAAGAAAGGTGGTAATGGCACTGCAGAAATCACAGTGAGCTCTCATCTAAACCCCTGTGTACTGCAGGCCAAGAAGGATAAATTCAGCAGAAACAGATGCTTTGAAGTTATGGTCATTTCAGTTAGAGGAGGAAAAAATCTGAAGGGAAAGATCAGAGATGGGCTTGTTTACTCCAACAAAACAAGAGCTGAGACATAGCTGGCTGAGAAGTTAAACAGTGACCAGAAAATATATGGAAGGTAAAGCAAGAACATGTAGCTGTAACAGCTTATGAATAAGTTTTAATCTTCAAATTGGAGGAATGTTTTTGAACTCTGCCTGAATGAAAGCTACTTTTAAATTTTCTGGTTAAAAAAGAGGATGATGCATGATGGGTTTCTGTACCATGAGAACCTGGACTCACTGATGCAGAAAAGCTTTTCACAGTTCCTGAACCTCTATTTCTGTGCTAAATTTTAAAAAAACCTCTCAAAATCTCTTGAGAAATTTTCACAAATATCGAAAACATGAAGAACTATACAGGGTTCAAAAGACCTGAACATTTAATGTGGAAAATAAGCTGTTTGTTTGCTTTTTATTATTATATTTTCTTTATCTATTTGAAAAGTGACATCTAACCTAAATGCCTTTGCAAATCACTTTCCAATTCATGTCACAATTTCAAAACTGTGGATAAGGGTAATTGAAATCTGTCCACACCACTGGCTGTTACCTTCTAAATAATATCAAAGATCAAATAGATGCATCAATGAACATATAGGTCTAATTAAATTAAGTTTGACAATGTTATAAAAGGAGCAATAATTATGTTTAAAGCAGATTATACTACAATGAAAAGGAAATTTTATTATATCATTCTTTTGATTTGAGAATCAAATGATACCTAGAACATGCTGAATGCCTTAATACATAGCTAAATGCCCAGCAATAGATGGATATTCACCAGGAAGCAATAAACCTGTAAGATCATGATATAGGTAGCACCATTAAATAATTATTTATATGTAGCAAACTAATCTGTCAATAGAGCAAAGGAGAAAAAAATGTCTTTTCCAGTTGTTACTGTTTGGAATTTGTCACCAGCTTTCCCTTAGATCTGACCTTGTCTCTCTGGCAATAGTGTAGAGTGTTTGCTCAAAAGCTCAGTTGCTGTAGAAGCTGTGCAGCTGCCTGGTGACCACTTGGTCCTGGGGTCTAGTGCTAACACTGGAGATTACTTCATGAGAAATTGCACAGAAATTGTCACCAAGAAAGTTCAAATGTTTCAGAAAAATAAATCTAAATCAAAGTTGCCCGGAAGGCAGGACTGTAAACATTACTGTATGTGTAATAAGCATCCTAATAAATAGTTATTTCAAGCAATGTAGTTTTCTTTTGTGACTCCAGTAGGTACATGCTTACCCATGACCACAGATTAGAAACACTTTTGATGTGCTTGTGCTTGCTTTACAACTGCATTATATTTTTAATGATTAATAATGTATTAATTCTTCAATAAACCTTCCAGGAACAGAATCTAAAGACCTAAACAAGTTAAAAATTTTGACATTCCTGGAAGTGATGGCTTATAACATATTTCCCACGTTCCCCAAAGATGATGATAAATCATCATTCATGGAATTTTAAAAATGTGTCATGCACTGCAGTCATAGATTAATTTTGGTCAAAACCCAGTGCATATCAATGTAAATGAGGAACAGATTTTTTCACATAGTCCCACCTTGAAGTAGCAAACAAGCAAATCAGAGTTAACATTGATCAGTGAGATAGATACCTGTAGTGTACAGAAGTTACTAAAGCACAAATATATGCTTCAGTAAATTAAAAGTAATAAAGCAGAGAAACATGTTTGGAGGCAGTAATTTTTAAAAGGTTCAGAGAAAGAAAGTGAGCATCATTTTCTGTGCCTCTGTCCAGAGTCTCTGGCAGTTCCCTTCTTCACCATCCCACTCCACACGCCATAACCTCTCAAAGTCTCTGTAAAGTTAGTCCTGTTGTTGCCTTTCCCTGGTCTTAAAATTAAAAGCCAAACACAGTTTATGGGGAAAAGAGGTTTTTATCTTGGTATTTATTTCAGGATTCTTGGGTCCATCATTTTGTCCAGGTGGAATGGCCCGAAATGCACACACCGCCCCTCACACACCGAAATGCACACAATTATAGGCCTTGTAAAGTAGCATATTTATCAAAGATTCCCCAGTGAGATGCTCAAGTGAATTCTTGAGCATTCTCGCTCATTCTGAGGAACTTTCCCCCTGGATGGGCCTATGTGAGTTTACAAAAATGTGTTCTGGAGAGGACCTTGGTGTCTGGGGCTCCCAGACTGTTTGGTCTCCTGGTTTAACAGTGCAGTGGGTCTCAGCTGAGTTATCAGACTTGGAAAACTACAAGTATGTAGGCTAAAAGCACTAACCATACATAGAGCTACATAAAAGGGTATATAAGAGGGGTATAAAAGAAAAGGCAAAAAATCATCCTGGAACCACTGTGGGGTACTTGAAGCATGGAAAAAAATTAAAGAAGCTGGAGTGACATGTCCTCTCTATAGAGTCTTATGCCATTTCCCCGAGCCTTCATCTTGAAAAACAGAGGAAGAACTTGAAAGTAACTCAGTCTTGAATATCACTGCTATTCCTCCTAACTCCTTCTACGGCCTCTGCAGAATGTGAAACACAGAATTCCAGTTGAAAGATAAAGAGATGTAAGATGAAACAAGGGATTATATCCCCACCTATTTACTTCTTCAATTTTTGTAACAAAGTGCTTTTTATCATGGTTTTGTTTTTTAGGGTTTATGTTCTTTTGAAGGGGCACAAGGTGGTGGGGTGGTATATTGCATCTAGTTTCAAAAAGAGCAAACATTGTCAGGAACTGACCTGTCAGGGAAAGCCATAGTTGGGCTTTCCAGGAATTTCTGATTTCCTCCATTAAGTTTTTCTGTCCTGCTTTCCAAGAAGCGGAAATAACATTCTATTGTTAGGCACCTGCAATTCTACCAGAATCCAAGAAACAGAGATGTCCAATGGAGTTGACATTTTGGTTCTTCCCTTCAGTTTACAGAGTATATAACTTTACAATGAGAAATTAAGTATTTTTTTAAAACTATTGCTTATCCTGGCAGGAAAATGGAGTGCTGTTTAATGGAAATGGCAAACATTTCTGAGGAGATGAGAATAATATTTAATTCATTTTCATACTGGTGTCTGATGTGATTGAAAAATACTTATACTGTTTCTGTTAATGTAACCTTGGAACAAAGACAAGAATGAGAAAAGCAGCCTCTGTTTCAGACCTTGCAGTATGCCAAAAAAATTCAAAAAAAACAGTAAATTATGCAGCTGCCAGGTGACACATGGGAGATAGGGCTCAGAAAAGTTCAAGCTCCTCTAGTTTATTCCAAATGATGTTTTCCTACAAAGATGATTAGCCTCTTAGGAAACACCTGCAAATGTGTTTTGCAAAAGACCTAATTAAAACCCTGACTTGCCTACAGAGCAGCTGACTACCTTGCAAAAAATGCTCTTTCTGTAAATCTCTGTACTTGTTGCACTTCTCTGTTTATTCTCTGAAATTCTTCTCATTTCACTTCTTCTGTGGACAGTTCCTTGAAAAGAATTGTAGAGTCAGTGCCGAAAACTGGCTCATCCTCATAAACAATAAACTTCTGGCTGCCTTCTAACTGCACAGCATACCAAAATTCAGAACAAACCTTTTATGCTGAAAGGAGAAAAGACTAACTTGAAACATGAAATATTTTCACAAGATACTGAATTTTCTACAAAATTTTGATGAGACCTGGTCTCATACATAGTTATAGTGGTGGAGATGCCATCTCTTGCAAAAGACCCTGTATTTGTGCCTTCCAGCTTGGGAAACAGGCAGGAGGACTCCAGTTCTTGTCAGAGCTGGTCTCACCGCCACTCTACATTTGCAATCCATATTATTAACCATATATCCAAATTATCCAAATTCATATCATCCAAATATGCTGAATATTCTTCTCAGGAGCCACCTTTTTTTCTGTGTGAGCTCATTGTCTGCCACTCGCCATCAGTAATAACCAGACCTGATCTCAGACCTGCCCGCTCCCGTTGCTGTGGCCTCTGCTGCCACCAAGTGGAAACCAGCATGAACTCTAAGGACCTCACCCCAAATAATGGGGAGTGCTGGTGGATTAATGCCTCAGGAGTCACCCTGAGGCTGCAGGGATGGACAACCCCACAGCAGAGCGTGGCTGATAGCAAAGCTGGCTTCTCCAAAATATTCTGCTGGGGACTGTGCCATAGGGCAAACAGTGAGTACTCATGCAAGTCTGTTCTCTGTGACAAAGGAGCACCACTTATCCTCATTGAAGTGTTTGAGTCAGCAGAGTAATTTCTAATACGTATACCCAAAACCTTGTATAGATTGAGATGTCCATTGGATTATCAGGCAGTGGTGCAGCAAGGGCAGGAGAGATGGGAGGGTGAGAATGAGAGTGAGGGCAAGGGCAGTGCCCTTCCTCTTCCTGACCATAGAATCATAGAATCATAGAACGGTTTGGGTTGGAATGGACCTTAAAGATCATCTCGTTCCAGCCCCACCCCCATGCCACTGAGGACAGAGACATCTTCCACTAGACGAGGTTGCTCAACCTGGCCTTAAAGACTTCCAGGGATGGGACATCCACAATTTCTCATGTCCCACAGCACCCAGTCAGAAAAACACAGTAGGTAAAGGGACAGGGACTGGGGTCAGCCACAGCCCCAGGGAGGCCAGAACAGCCAATGGTGACAGGCAGGCCTTGGTCTGTCAAGTATTTCCCCCAGCCTAAGCAAACAGCACCAGAATAGGCTGGTCCCAGTGATGCCTTCCCATCACTGCTGCTTGAAGCTGAGCTGCTTTGTAGCACCAGCATTTGGACCAGCACCATGATCCTCTTTGCTTCCCCTCCCTCTGGGCATACATATTTCTCATAATCACCTTTCTGGTGCAGAGAGTGACTTCTCTGTTAGTACCATTGACAGCACATGGAGACTTTACCTGGATGGCTTCTACGTGCTACTACATCATTTAGACTTATATTCAACCCACAAATGTGAGTAAGAAAATATGCTGAGAAAGAAAATAGCAAAATAATTTCTGCCTTGTGGATTTTTGTGCTAGTATGTATTGCATATAGCCACCTCTGTGGATGAGACATACTTTCAAAGAGTGAAAATGGTGTAGAAATCTTTCCTAGGCATCATTCAATGAATGATGAGTGCAAGGAGAGCAGCAAGCAGCAGGCATTGAACTCCTCACACAGGAGAAACCCCATTTCCCTTCCAGCACCAGGTGCAAGGGTGGCCAGCTGTCCAGCACAAATGACATCACTAGCCACAGTAGCCATCCAAGCACCCTAAAATGTTAAATCAATGTTCAGTCGTTATCTCCCACAATTACAATTTCTGAGGACAGCCTATCTCTGACAGCAGGTTTCATATGGGAGCCAAAGACACTTTCTCTAACCCAGTTTAACCACATCTACACACCAAACTACAATTCCAAATGTTTAGACTTAATGTTGCTCACTGAGAGGTAGTTTGTTTCCAGTTTAGTGTATAAAATTTATATTGCAAATCTCAACTCTGTTAGGAATGAGACTACACCTCAGCTTTCCTGGTTCATGTTTGCCGAGGATTCAATCATCAAAAATTCTGTTCATCATACAGACACATTTTAGCAAAATATTCATCCATGTCAGTATCCATGTGGTGTATGGGGCAGTAGTGCTGTGATTCTTTGACACATTTACTGCTGGATTTGTAGCTAGTGAGACAACTTCTATATACTTCTGTAAAGTGTGAATAAGGCACAAAACAGTAAAAAAAGTTCCGGTTTTTATCCTAGGCTACTTTGTCATAGAAGTCTTTTTATAAACTGATCAGGTTCCATTTTAGACATACTCTTCTATTCTCTCTAGTCTCCTTAAATTTTTTCTCCAGAGAGTTAAAAAGTTTCCTAACTAAATTCTTTCACGAGGTCGTTGGAGCTTTTTTGCCTCAAACTTGCCCAAAACTGATATTTTATCTTTCAGTTTACATCACCTCACTCAGTGAGTATTTTTTCCTTTCCCTGTCTATCCTAGTGTATTTATATGGAGAAGCTTTATTACTTGCTAACCTTTGGTTTGGAAGCATAAACAAACCAAAGTCTTGCCATATTTTTCTGCATTAGTAGTATCAAATCAGCTTGTACTTGCCTTCCATTGCACAAATGTGTAAGACCAAGTAAAAGAATGTCAATTGAAAGTAAGAACCAAAAATACTGTGGAAAGGGGGAAGCCATACAAAGCCCTGTAAATTGAGGTGGAAATGTGGCAGATGTCTCTGTTCCACAGCCATACTGAAAAACCACTGCAGGAATTTGGTCTGAATGAAAATATAAAAACATTTCTATTCAAATATTCCACAAAGCAAACTGAGACAAATAGCTTTGGTTTATGGAAGTCTCTTATTCAGTCCTAAATGAAGTGTTTAATTTAGTTGTCTTTTTGATTATTTGGTCTTTTTGCAGGCTTTGCACTACACTTCCTTCTTTAGAAAAGAACTCTGTAGGTTTCAGGTAGATAATGTCAAAACAAACAATTTAGCAATACCAAATATTTCATTCTGAAAATGTTAAAATGAAATGGTTTGACATTTCCCCATTTTTTCCTCCTCTTTTGCAGTCTTAACCATTTATCAGATGTGACATAACCTCACAGTTTGCTTAAATAAAATGTCCATTTTTGGCAAAGTTACTGATCCTCAGAACAGAAAAGGGTCCATATCTTGGATATGAGGCAGACTGGATCTGCTTCATCTTACTCTTCATCCTGTCAAAAAAGGTGGTTTATAGCAGTGTCAGCAAAACGACAAGTGAAATGTAGAGGGTGAACAGGTTTCTGTTATTATCTGCTTCTCCAAATAGAAAAGCTAAGAAATACCAAATGTAGTAGCAGATGGCAGGTTTTAAAAAAATTATTTTTACCAGAGAGTTCCTTTGTACAGAATATTATGAAGACTAAGAAGTTTACATGGGCTAGAGTGATAAATTTATGGAAAAGAAAGCTTAGAGGATGGCTGACAACACAGACATCACCTGGGGCTCAGGAGACACCAGGCTGCAAACTGTTGAAGGCTGGAATAACGTTTTGGCAAGCGATTGTTGCAGGCTTCCTCTGTTCCCAGTGGATGTATTTCTGGACACTTTCTGAGGAAGGACACTGAGCTAGATAAAACCTTGATCTGACCCACTCGTCTGGTGTGAAGCACGTTCCTGCAAATAACGCAAAGGAACAGAATTAATGAAAGAACCAAGCTCGGCTGCTCTGCACATTGAGCACAGCTGTGTTTCAACGGTACAAACCTTATTAAAAATGTCACATTTGATGTCTGCAATGCTCTTCTGAGTTCCTACTGAAAAGTGAGCAGCTGCCCATCTGGGAGGCTTTAACAACCCAGATATTATCTGTTTTATTTCCCTATTGGTAAGCTTATGATAACATGACCTATCAAACTGTTTACTGTGCCATACCAGTCTACTTTATTTCTTTTTGTCTTATGAAGGGATTCAAATATGTTGAAAACAGCAGTGTCAATAAATAAGCAGAAGGCATCTGCTAATGTCTTCTGCCAAGAAAAGGAGAGTGGGGAAAGCAACATAATTTAATTTAGACATTTACTCAATTGCTTAAAGCCCATCAAACACCAATACTTTATAGTTCCCTTCACTTTGCATAAACAGTTAGCACAGCACGGGGGTGAAGCTGCTCCTCAAACCCAACTCTCCCCACTCAGTGCTGATTTCATGGCATCCTTTAAAGAAAGGGGTAGCAGCATTTCTCTGCTTTCTCTTCTGAAATTAGCAGAGAGAAAATTAAACTGATTAAGTTTTTTTTTTGAAGCCTCAGTCCTTTAGCTGGGTTCTTAAGCATCATGGTGACAGCTGTTGGTCTCACTTGAATATGTAGCCTTGAAAAACTAGTTGAAGATCTGCTCGGTGATTCATAAACAGCGTGTGGAAATCACTGTCAGTGGAGCCCAAGAGCCAATGTATGGAACACTGCAAGAGGAAATTCTTGGGTTTTTAACACCTGTAATAGCTCTTCCATTAATTACAACTCAAAAGAGTAATTGTTTTTGCCACTTTTAGAGACGTGGGAAGTGTCTTCTCAAAGAAAGAGATGGTAATGTTACACTATGTTTAAAAGTTAAATTAGTTCTCGAAGCCTTGATTTATGGATCACTTGCTAGAAGGTTGTACACATTTAAAAAAATACACGTTGTATCTTCTGACTCCCAGCTGCATTAAAAATGCAAATACTCAATATTGTCAAAATAGTATTTTGTCTGTCAACAGCTCCTGATTTCATTACTGGAATGGTGTAATTCTGGAAATGGGAATTTATTGACCATGATGGTGAAGAGAGTGACAAAAGCCACAAAAGATTACATGAATCACAGACCAAAAATCAGGGTAAGGTTGCAAAAGAAACATTATGTGATGACTCACTGCTTAAGGACTATGCTAATTAAATATTAGTCAGGGCCTGAAGTGTCACATTGAGAGCTCACTTCAGTTTGTGGCCCCAGTTACAGCTACAAACAGTTGGAAATGTGCCCAGTGAGACACAAAACACACTGCTGAAGCACTTGGGCACAGCTCTTTAAGTTGTGCATGCTACTGCATGAAGGGAGAGAAAATAAGGAAGAAAAATGAGGGTGGAGAAAAGGAGTGGAGCCATAAGCATTTATACCACAGAGAGATGCTACTGTAAGATGAATGGTGAAGGCAGGTAGGTGTGGAGAAAAAAGAAAGGACGCCACTGTTAGTAGGGAAGGTGCCAGGGAAGAGGACAGGGAAGAGAAAGGGTGGGCTCAGGACGAAGGAAGCCCACCCCTGCCCTGCACTGCTGTAGTCTACCCTTGCCTCTACCCTAGTGCTCCCAATGCAGTGCCAGCCACTTAGCCTGGACATCCCCCAGGGAGGCTGGGATTCACTTTCAGCCTGAAGAAGAGTTCTAAAGGAAGTCAGCTGTTGGAGCTGCAACTGGGAAGCTGATCCTGAGGTTTTCTCTGAAGTGGAGTGTTGTACTGATGCAGCAGTGGCTGCTAGGTGGCTGTTCAGAAAGTCCCACCTGGGTTCCTTATTTCACCAGGGGAAGACCCCTTGTTTCATTTCTGTTTCTCTATTCTCATTCTGTAAAATGAAATTATCTCCCCTCCACCTAAAAGAATTTTGTGGCAGTAAATACATGCCTGGATGTTCTGGTTATAAAAAACCACATGGAAAGTTGCAAAAGGAAATTAATGTCTTTTTGTTTTCAGAGTATGCTTTAAAGTTTTAAAGTGATAAATAATAGCAGCCATTCACTGAATGAGGGAAAAGTTGATCATAAAAATCAGACTGCAGATAAAGAAAAAGTATTTGATATGCATGAGATAATTAAAAACTATGTAATAATACAGCTGGACAAGAAGTCTGACATAGGATTGTATTGTGTTTCATTTTTTAGTGCTAACCTTGCAACTTTAATAACATTAATTTTCTTCTGACTGGGGTAGCATACATCAGAGACATCTCAGATCACCAAATGATAGAGCATTCACTCCTTAATTGATCTAAAATATGGAGTAGGTCTTTGCATGTAGTAAGATGCCCTTTTTTGAAAGTATCTTTTTTCCAAGGAGCTATCAAATACTTCAGAGATTAGAATCTCAGAAAACACATAAGGAACTGAAATTACTAGTTGCTTCTTTGTAGTTTTGTGCACCAGGTAGCTCTTAAGTACAATGGTAGGGTTGATGAATCCATATGAACTTTTCTGATATGTAGACATACATACACAAATAGACACACACATGTACATCCCTACCTCTCTCATTGTAACTTTCCCTTTTCTGAGTCTCTCTTATTGAGGGTATTTTAGAGCTTCAAAACAACCCCAGTTATGTTTTTCTGCACTGTATTTTTCTTCCAAAATGTTTTCTGGTGTTTGCCATTTCCTCCTGGTTTGGTGGCCTCTGCAAATCTGACAAGAGGGCACACTCCCCTTTCCAGACTCTTGGTAGATGCTAAATAGGACAGGTCCCAGGACAGACCCATGCAGTATCCCATGTGTTAATGGCCTACAAGGTAGTGTGTGACCCATTAAATGTGACCCTTTAAGCCAAATCATGCCACCAGTTTTTCTGATTTTGTTTTACCCCCATGAAGCTCACAGTGCCCTAACTTGAATCATACTTGTTTTATCCATTTTCCTCTCCACATCCCTATGTAACATCAAAACATCAAAAAGCTGGTGGTAACAAAGGTTGACAAGGTGTATATAGGAATTCATGTTCTCCTGGGAGACAAAAGAAGTTGCATCCTAATAAACGTCCTTACAATAACACTAAGTAGTCTTATTAACGCAATGATTGTGAAGATTCCGCAAGACAGACAAAAATCCAGGTTCCCATGGTGCAGGAACACAAGAGGACAGCAGTCATTAGTAGAGACGTTGAAAGAAAAGATGTCTTAGAAAAAAGACACTGAATGCTAATTCTCTGCTGCTTGTCATTATTTCAGGGAAACTGGACTCTTTCCAAAGCCAGGCACTCTGTGCATTGCTGCGCAACAATGAAAGAGCCATTTGGGGTCAGCAGTAACTGTAAAATGAATGGACAGCAAAGGAGTGCCTCATTACTCAGCTTGACTGAAGACAGAAGAATATTTGATGATCACTTTTATATTCTGTCTCCGAAGCTGACCACAATTAAGCCAAGCCAAAATGTTGATGGCTAACGGGATGCCACTGAGATTCAAATGTTATGTAGAATGCCATGGTGTGTGAAGTCAGAGGCAGTAACACATTTCTGTGGTCTAATTAAAAACAAATACAGAAATTTAATGAACACTGTGTTGGTGCAAAACATTGTCCTAACAAGAGAAGATGGAACATTTATGACAGCTGAAAAAAAGTCCAGCTGGCCAAAGGATCAGAAGGTCAAACATATTTCACCACTGCTTTTAGTTTCCTGCAGAAATTATAAACAGAAGGATCTTTGAGAAACGTAAGCAAGAAAAATAGCTACAGCAGCACCTGAAATGATGGTGGGCAAAGGAATTTCAGTGGCATTCATTGTAGCCTGAAAGAAGAAATTGCTCACTTCACTGGGTGAAATGTATTAACCTCTAACAGGCAGTGAGTCAATAAAAATGATTTAAGACTTCTTTCTGGCCTGAAATTCCGTGAATCTATGAATACCAGATGACACCTGTGCAAAGCCAACTGCTTATCATTCACACCATGATCTGCTTTGTTTCCTCAAGTATTAAAAGGACAATGTTCTTCTTCTCTATCTGCCAACTTGCAGATACAAACTCTTAAGAGTTTGTAATGGTATACCAGAGACTCTGAGTTGCTGCTGCCCTCTGCATGACCTCCTTGGAAGCTGTGAACTTGGGATACATGCATAGAATCACAGCTGTGCTGCTACCAGCACATGATAAAAGTGAGAATACAACTAGGCCCTGGTTCTTTTCTTTTTACCAAATTCTTCATTCCAGCCTATGGCTTCCCCAAAAATCCCAGAGCTCTCACAACACTGTCAGGACGCGTGACTTCAGATTGTGAGCCCTGGTTTAGTCCCATCACAAGACACAGAAGAAGGCAAGGGCATCCTCAAATTCCTTAGCCACAAAGTTTTAAGAAGATCTTCCATGAGTTAGGGAGGAAAATATAAGTGCCTCTTAGGGACTTAGGGAGACTTAGAGAGAATGAATGGTTTTCCAAAAGTCAGATGGATGGGAAGGGTGACAGGCAGAGAGAGGGGGTTGTCTGGGAATCCTATCTCGGTGATCAAGCTTTGGTGTTATGGAAAGCACTCCATATCTCTCCCTGACTGCAGCAATCAGCTGCTTCCCTGGAAGATCAGAGGGGGTTTTATCTCCCTGTGCCACAGCCCAATCAGAGGAGTCAGTCTGCAGCTTGTGCAATGCCAAGAGCTTTCTATTTGCACCTCTGCTGCTTTTCCCTCACTTTTCCCACTGCAGTCTGACAGTCACCTTCCTGTGAAACTGTGCATCCTCCTACCACAAGAGTGCCAGGGCAGAGTTTTGTACCCCTCTGTCTAACATGCTGTCATCCTCCCAGCTTTGCACTCCGGGTTTGGGACCACAGCCATGGCCCTTGCATTGGATTTCTGCTGAGAAGCAATTGTTAGCACTGTGTGATCCACTCTTTTTGTTTTCCTCTTCAGCCTTTGTTTTGTGGCTTTTGGTGTATACCATTATGTTAGGGAACATGAGTTGCCTAGTAGCTGCCAAGAGGAGATAGCAGTGATTTAGGCAGCCAACCAGCATTACTCAGCGATACTTTGCTGAGGAGACCATTAGCGTAGGCAATGTGTGTGTGTAATCAAGCCATGCTCTATAAACATATGATTAGCATAAGAAGTAAGGATGAGTAATAAAGAGGTGGAGTGCATCAGGGCGAAACCATGTATTTACTGCAGAAAGAATATCTGGGAGAGAAAACCAGACAGAGCACTGGAGAAGAAGACTCTCAGAGAATGCCCACCACTACCCCCGGTACCAGCACCACCACTTCACCTCCCAGCTAGCTGCCATGGAAGATTCCCTTTTCTATTTCTCTTTCCCTTTTTTCTCTGTTATATTCCATTTCTCCTTTCTCTTTTTCCTTTCTCATTTTCTTTTCCCTTTCTTGAATTTGCAGATTTTTTAATCTTTCCTTGAAAATGGCCATTCCCACCAGACCTGATGTCCCTCAGTTTTTTATATCATCAGTCATATCCAGACACACTCCCTGTAAAACATCTATGTGGATGTTGTTGGATGAAACATCCGGGTAATGAGTCACTTCAGTGATTTATTGCTGCTGCCTAGGGTCCCCAGGGTTTCCACTTCTAAGTTTTGTAACAATTTCCTACAAATTAATACAAATTAATATCTAACAAGCCTAGAAGATCTTGGTTCTTTTTGTCTGTTCTTTTTGCATATAAAAACTCTTGTCCACAAAATTCTGTATCTTTGTCTCTCAGCCAAGTGATTCTTTTTTCAAAGTGTCTTCTCTGCCTCTCTCACTTTCCTCTAATAGCCTGGAAGAATTCCTGCTGGATTCCAGTCTCAGGAGTGCTACAGGTCATCTCTGCACACTGTTTTGTTACTCATTTGTGGGAAGCAGCAGGCACCAGTGGGCAAGGCAGTATACTGAGATTCAAGACTGCTGGGGTCTGTTCCTGTGCATGACTCCCTTTTCCATGTTTTTGGGCAAGATATGCCACCTTTGCCTTAATTTCTTTATCTGTGGTAAACAGAGTATTGATACAAGGTTCTTATAGTTATCTGCAAAGTACTTTGACTCTAAAGATGAGAAAGGACTTAGATAAGCATGGGGGTTTTTTGTTAGATTGAGCTTGTGGGCAATTTAATCTTTATGAACAAATAGGTCCTAAAATTAGACCACTGTGAAGTCAGCCTATTTCATTTCACCAAATCTAGGAACTTGGTAACAAAGGAGAAAAGAAGCTCCTGGAAAATGCATGGACAGGTCATCTTCTTTTGATGTTCTTTTATACAATCTGTGCAAATGAAAAATCCCTCATTCACATCTAATTAATAGAAGTGTGACTTATTTCACCTGATTTATCCATGTAGGAATCTAATTCAGACATCTAATTTTCTGCTACAGTCGAGAGGGAGACGGTCCTGGATGAGCAGTCCCTCCAGCTGTTAGGATACTACCCTGCACAATGGCATCTTAATCTGGTATCTGTTTTTCTATTAAACCTGCTGTAACTGCAATGTCCTGGCATTATTTGTACAGTTTTGTAGTTGCATTTCTTTGGTTGTGCATAATCTTTTTGTGAAAAAGCAGTCTGCTGAAATCTCCCATCTCAGTTTTTTTCAAGACATGTATTGTTCACTGACTTCAGAGATTCTTTTTACTATTCCTTAAATTCATGATTTGACATTTTTTCCACGTATGTGGATTTTTTTCCCATTTCAAGTACTTTGAATCTGAAGATCATCTATTTAGTTCTTGTGTGATAGCCTGAACTTCTTCTATATTAATCATGTCCCATAACAATAAGCAAGTTTTGTCAGCATGTTTTCACATTTAATCCTAAAACAGTGAAAACAGTTAAGACAGTGGACTACTCCTTAAGGAACTCCACTCCTGACTTTCCTCCACATGGTACATTCCCCTTCAAAGGCATCTAGTGCTGTCTCTCCTCTATCTAATTCCTATTCACCTGAAATTTCTTCCGCTAATTTGCATCTTTTCCAATTTCCCATACGGCTGGTAGGCCAGACAGATGACATCGATGGCATTTCTTTTGTCTAGAAAATAAGCTAGCAAAGAAGGATGTCAGACTATTCAAATGTGATTCGCATTCAGTAAACCCAAGCAGCAATTTATCTCATTCTCCATTTCTTCATTGTCTCTGGATTCTTTTTCCATGAAAATATGTGTCAGGGCCCTGAGGGCACTCACAGTACTTAATTGCCCTGATCGGCCTTGCCTGAGGCCTCCACCCACCCCTGCCAGCTCCTCCACAACTGCCAGCCCTGGTTGCTCCCTGACAATATTTTCTTAAACTTCTCATAACTTTGGGATCAGAATAATGGGCCCATAGTTAGACAAATAATCATCCCTAAATAACATCCCTGTGTTTTTATGCTTTCCCTGACTTTTGGTGTATGTGGAAGCACTGCTATTAGAACAATAGCTTTGTGTATTCTCAGGTTTCTTTACAGAGGAATCTGTAAAGGTGGCAGTCTGTCCCTGACCTGAACTCACCAATTTCACTGACATTTTAATGTGTGCCTCAGTTCTGGTAATTTTTACCTCTACATTCTTAATCACAGAGCTATCCTGCCTTTGCCCATATGTTGAACATGATCATCTTTACCAACGAGTGAGAAGTACAACAACAATTAATGCTTCGTCAGGAAACTTCCTTCTGTAGATCTTCCCTCAGTCAGGTTGTTAGGTACATGCCAAACTTAGAGGCCATTGAGAAAATCTGCATGTTTAAACAATTCACTCTACTGGAAGCCTGCACCCAGTTGCAAAGGTTGTTGTCTCAAGATTAGTAACATTGTGCACTTCAGCTCACGTAATGTAGTCTTCAGGCATGTCAAGGAGCTGACACAGGTGTCAAGAGACAATTTCCAAGGCTAAATATTGGAGTTTGCATTTTAATACAGTACATTATTACCAGCAAATATTCTCATCTAGCAGCCATGCACCATATGGTTATCGAGGTTCAAGCAGATTGCTAACCCCAGACTGCCTTAATTCAAATAAATCATGGCATTCTCTTAATATATTGGAGACTGCATCTGTTATCCTGCACCTGTCACTACTGCAGCAATAGAATGATTTATGGTTCTCAACTTCAGGGTGTTATGAAGTGGCAGATGGATAGATGCATGTGCCACCATCAGCTTGGAGACAGATGGAAGTGTAGCTGTGTCATAAACTTAAGACATTTTCCTGATAATATCAAAGCTCTCTTTTCTTTCGGGAAACACACCTAGAGACTGGTTACTGACCAACATCTCCATGTTTCTTTGATAACTGGAACTGTGCTTAATGTCTGCTGGTTTAACTCGTCATATATGGCATGAGGTTCACTTAAAAAATCTGTCCCCTCTGGAGAAATGAAGAGCAGTACATAGCTTTGAAGTATGAACAAGAAAAACACCCCTCTAAATATTTGTTGTTTGCAACTCAATTTAAAGGTTATTTTGGTGGAATTGAGTGTGTGTGTGCATGTATGGATATATGTACACCTTAGAGAAAATGGACCTCCTACTTATTCAAAAACCAATAATGAAAAATATTCATAACTTGACAAATAAAAACAACTGCAATCTTATTTTTAAGTTGCTCTTTGTTAAAGATAGGATTAATTTCACCTAGCCTTAAAAATCTAATAAAAACATGTGTGTCTCTCATGTGGCCTTATGGACAATGAAGAGTAATTTCACACAGGTTAAAAATACAGATCAGAGAGTACCTTTTAAGTAAATGCAGAGTATGGGTTTTTTTATTATATGCCAAAACTTCATCACATAAAAGATAAACCCCAAGACTTTTCTAAACATTAAGGTTAGGAATATATTACCGTTAGGATATAACATGACTTTCTCAGTTTAAATTACAAATTCATCTGTTTGCCCTATTTTTTTTTTTTCACAAGGTCCTTGCCCTAGCTTTCATCTACCAGTTGATTGAATAATCATATATTACCAAAAACCTCTTGTTGATGTCTGGTCTTTTCAAGGTGTTTAAACATAGCTGTTAATATTTTCAATTACACACTGTTTGAACACCATGAAAATAATTCAAGTAGCTTGAAATATTACCAAACATCTTGAACATATTTACTTTGAAGAGTCTTGGTTTTTTTTATTTTATGATTTCAGCTTTCATATTTATCCCACTGACTGCTTGGAGAGCAGCAGAACATGGTTTTCTCCATTATCAAATAAGCATAATACTTTAGACAACAAGATGAGATTGACCAGAAATGCATTTCTATATAGTCTTTCTTCTCTTTCATGACTTTTCTTGACCAAAGTGGAGCAACTGAATTTCCAATGCCATATAATTTTACGTATTAGCTCAGGCAGACTATTTTTTATTGTGCTTTTCATTCATACCAAGAATCTGTAAATGACACCTGAGCTGCTCCGAAATTTTCTCTAACTAATCATTATACAAGAGTCTTTCATTCGCATTACTTTTTTGATGGTTATTTACCTGGTTCCATGCCAACTTACTTGCTTCCTCAGCAGCCACCAAGGGACCTGGAAAAATTTCGGATTCCTCAGCTTTTGAGCTCTGTGACTACAGGGGATTAAACATGACAGCTAAATTCATTATTTCTTCAGAAAATTAGTGGCTGACTAATGAAAGAGCACTTGATTAGTTACCTCTACATTTTGGTTCTTAAGAGCTTTATCCTGTCCCAAACAAAAAACCCTGTTAGAGCTCCAACTTCAAAACTCCCAGACTCTTCTACAGGTCACCAAGAAGAATATTGTGAAACAGGAGACCTCTAGATCACTGGAGTATATCTGCAGCTAAATATTAAGGAATTTTGACCCCATTAAAAGTTCTGGAGTATTAACTACTCATCCCTGTTCTCAAAACTATTTTTTAAGATGCAGAATTTGCTTTTTCAGCAAGCTGTGAATAAGACACCATGCACTAACAGATGTTACTATGCATCTCAGTAGACATCTCACAGCCCACTAGAGTTTTCATATTTGTTTGATGCCGTGATGCAAGATTTTCAGGGTTTTTACATATGCAAATTTGCAGCCAGAGTACTTTAAAGGATTTTCAGAATGACCAATGGACATCTCATTCCACTGATTTCAAACATGCTTTTGCATTCTGTGTAATGAAAACAAACATTTAAGTTATCGTTATTGCCTCTGTGGCAGATACTCTCCAACAGGAGACAATGCTCTGTAGAGTAGAAATTTCTCTCTATATTACGAGAATTACTGATGTTCTACAGTTGTGCTTTAGAGCCTAGAAGGTATTAAAATTACAAAATTATTCTCAAATTGTAAGGAAATTAGCAGTGTTTTCTGAAAATGTAATATGTGGATTTCCATTCCTGAATGGAAACTGGTCTTTAATATAACATAAATAAACTTTAGGCCAGCAGGACAAATTTTGCTTTGACAGAAACACTCAGAAAAATCTCAGTATTTTACTGACAACGAATATATTGTAAATCAAGACAGATTTTTGCCAATACTGAGCAATGTAAAGGTAGCAATCTTGGAGGAGATATAAGTTAATTTTTCTGTGAAAATTGAGCTGGCTCAGACAAACCACAATTCTCAACAGCTTCACCCATATGAGAAACAAAAATACTATGACAACCTTATGCCTTCATATGAAAATACATTGTCAATGTTACTAGTTATTTAAGGGTAGATCCAAAAACTGTGGAAGTCTGCCATGAATTTAACAGACTTTGGAAAAAGTCTTTCAGAATCATAAACAGATTAATCATAAATAGAAAATACTACAGAAAGCAATCTCAATGATATTTCATTATTTTAGAACACCTACAGTTGGAAAACTACCTACAGAAGTTATAAACATATTTCTGATGTATGAAACTACATATGCAGAGAAACCTTCCCACGGATATAAATGTTCTTCATGTTTTATCTTTTGTTTTCTGCATTGTATACATAGGCTATTTCAACATAAAGCTCAGCAGCCCAAAGGAAGTGGGAAAGTTGGTAAAAATTCTGAATAAAATTGAAAAGGCAAAGAAATTGTATCTGTCTGAAAGTCTGGGAGAAAGCTTAGCTGAGTTTGAAATATTTCTATAGATTACTAATAATTATATACAAATGGACTTATTTAAGAAATCAGTGGTGGTCAGATTGATATTCTTGAATGAAATTACAAAATTTCACCAATTTTCTAAATTTAATAGTAATTTTTATTATATTTAGTGCTTTTCTAGTAGTTCTAGATTCTTTGAATACAATAATAGTGTAGTAATTCCAAGCTTCATGAGAAGCTAAATTAAGTTTTTAATCCCTAGGACTAAAGAGAAAGAAGCACGCCAAGGTACAAAACCAAATAACTAACAAAAGGATCAATTAAATCTACAGGGGGGTTTTATCCCAAATCATACTTTTTAGAACTATGAGGATTTAGCAGCTGTTAAGAACTACTGTCAAGAATACAAAAATTGCGAATCTTGCATGACTTGGGGTCTTATAGTCTCATTATGTTATACAGGCTTCATTAATCAGTGTAATTTGGGGGCTGCAAGTAGGATTTTGTTGGTGAGACAATTTTTCTTATGTTACGGGCAGTCCCTTTATTTCCCTCCTGACATGTATACTTGTCTCAAAAGAAGATTGGAATCCAAGGCTGTGCCCCCAAAGGAGTCAGTTGGACAGAGTCAAAGACAGAGCAGTAGCAAATGTTAATACTCGGTTCAGAAAATATGACCTGCCAGGAGAAGTTGAAAGAATCAGGATTGTTTAGACTAAATGAAAGAAAAGACAACATGTTTGTATCCTCTTACATAAAATATTGCCAAAAAGTAGAAAAGACGAACTCATTCTGCATTCCTGTGATGGACAGGATGAGAAGTCACAGGATTAAGCTGCAGAAAGGCTCATTTAGGTTAGATATTAGTAAACGTAATTTGAGATGGTTTCATAATAGCCCTTAACCTGTCCCTCACAGACCTTATCACTGAATGTGTGTTAGGGAAAAAACCACACTTATAGAGAGGATATTCCTTATATTACTGGTAACAGAAAAAATATACAGCATTCAATTCTGAATATCAGTAACTTCCTAGGTTCTTTAAAATGTGGAAAGCAAAAAGACCAAGAAGGCAGAAAAGGTGCAGAAATTAAAAGGTGATTTACAGATGCTTTTTCCATACCCTTCAAGTGTACATTTTATCATAATGAATTTATAATTATAATTATAATTATAATTATACAAGATTCACCACGTGCTAAAAGAATTGTCCCATCTTTCCCATCCAATTAACAAAAATCAATCAGGCTTTTCTTGAACCACACTAATTCTGTCCCCTTTAAGACATTAATATATACACTCAATCATAAGTTTCATATAGCAAGAGCTTGATGTAAAGGGCTCATTATGCCAACCACTGAAATTATAAATAAACTTCTGCCAATTGCAACTTCTTATTTTAAACCACTAGAAAAATTATGTAGTTATGTGGTGCTCCCCCACCCCGTTTTTTACCCCTTTCCCAGCTAAATCCTGGCCACTCTCTCGATCTCCTCCTATTGGTCTCTGAGGGACCCCAACTCCGCCCCTCCCCCGGATCCCTATAAAACTCCATACCCTCTGCCTTTCCCTCGCCTTTGCCCCCGGAGAGCTGAATAACATCATATGAACTTTTGGGAGAGACCTTGCGGAGGTCTCCTCTCGTTCTCCTTTGCTGCTGCGATGTAGCACGAGTTAGATGCCCGAGCCAGCCATGAGGCTCCCAGGCCGGTGGGGGCCCCGTGCTCCCTGGCTTCAGAAGGGAGGCTTGCACCACAAGGGCCCACTCGGGCTGGGCAGAAACGCTCACTGGCACTGGTTGCTCTTTGCAGCTTGCAACAAAAGCCAGCAAACGCAACATAGTTACATTTATTTACTCTTTTTTACCTGGAGATATTAAAACACTTGAGAAATTTAAATTTCCCTTATATCAATCCAACGAGATAGCAAGGTGTTAGTGTGACCTACTTAAATCATAAGAAAATAGAATGACAATGACCAAGTCGCTTTCCTCAGATCATGCAGAAAATAAGTAGCTATCACTAGAGCAAATTAAATAATTCTTCTTTTCTATTTACTAGATAGTGCTTCCTCTCTAACCATGATAATGTCATGATTACTTATTTATGGCAGAGTGGTGCAGAAGTAATTCCACTGCATTGCAATAACTGACGGAAATAAAATGAGAATCTTGTCCATCCAGTGGGGCATTTCTACTTCTGCTGTCATTTGCTCTTTCTCTCAATTTTAACATACAAATTTGGTATTCCATAATAGCATCTGAACAGATTGAGCTTTTGAACATCTAATTCACTGAAGCTGAAAGTGGAATACTTCACTAGGGAGAACAGACTCAATGCAAGTGGTTAAAGGTCAGCTGCAAGATATTCTGCTTTCTAAACTGCATGTGGAAAGCGTATTACTTGTGCAGTACCATAATAGAATGGCTGTCTGTTAGACAAGAGTAGCAATGCAGAAATCTCATTGTGATACTACCATTTTCAATAATGTAATTACTTCATTTACATTACAGCTTCATTTAGGCTGGAAAAGATTGAGTCCACCCATTAACCCAACACTAAGTTCACCACTAAACCATGTCCCTAAATGCCCCATCTACACATCTTACATACCTCCAGCGATGGTGATTCCACTACTTCCCTGGGCAGTCTGTTCTAGTGCTTGACAAGCCTCTCAGTAAAGACATTTTTCCTAATGTTTATCCTAAAATCCCCTACTACAGCTTGGGGCCATTTCTTCTCATCCTGTTGCTTGTCACATGGGAGAAGAGACTAACCCCAACCTCTCTACAGCCTCCCTTAAGGCAACTGTAGAGTGATAAGGTCCCCCCCACAGCCTCCCTTTCTCCAGGTTAAACAACCCCCACTCCTCCTTGGACTCATGCTCCAGACCCTTCCCCAGCTCCATTGCCCTTCTCTGGACACGCTCCAGCTTCTCAATGTCCTTCTTGTAGTGAGGGGCCCCAGAACTGAACACAGGATTCGAGGTGTGGCCTCACCAGTGCTGAGTACAGGGGGATAATCACTGCCCTGGTCCTGCTGGCCACACTATTGCTGATACAGACCAGGATGCCACTGACCTTCTTGGCCACCTAGACAAACACTGGCTCATGTTCAGCCACTCTTAACCAGCACCCCAGGTCATTCTCCACAGGGTAGTTTTCCATCCATTCTGACCCAAGCCTGTAGCACTGCCTAGAGTTGTTGTGACTCAAGTGCAGCACCCAGCACTTGGCCTTTGGATTACACCCGTAGCTCTTCCCTTGTTCACCGATACAGTCACTCCATTGTAGAAGGCCACTAGTTTACTCGGGCACCTCCCTGTTCTCCATGTGCCCCTATGTGTCTTGCTGATGCTTGAACCTTTATGCTTTGTGGCCCCTGTAAAGGGGATTTCTCAGCTTTCTGCTCTGATTGTGGAATTTTACCATGGCCAGAGCAGAAGCTGTGAGAGTTGAAGAGGTATACCTTCTCATGGCTAAAGCATGGGAGGCTGGAGAAAGTTGTTGTAAACAACTTGAGGTGTTTTGGGAACCCTCTATCTCACTGAGGTGTTTTTCAGTCTTGTTCTAACAAGTTTTCTCTGTGATTGACCAATGGTGTGAGAGGTGTTCATGTTGGGACCAATGCTTGTGTTCCGAGTGGCATGCCTTCTAGCAATCTGGGTTATAAAAATGAAGGATTTCTCTTAATAAATGGCTTTTCACCAAGAAAGTCCGTGCCGCGTTTTGTCATCCTTTGGACTTAACAGCGACAATGCTGCATCCTATGTATTAAGCCATTCAGATTACTGCAGATGGAAACAGATCGACAGCAGATGGGAACAGACTTTCATTCCTCAAATGAATGTTTTTTGTCCACCTAGCAGAATACATACAGTAATTTATGCTTTACTTCTTCTGAATTAATGCTCAAAGTAACTGTATAAAGTTATATTAATCGATCAGTGGCTTTCATTGAGTTTTCACTTGGCCATCTCTACACTGCTTCTCAGAGGCCCACTTAATATGGTTAAGCAAATAGCTCTCAAATGTCTTAAACTTCCATAGTGAAAAGCTTTCAACAGAAAACCATTATTATAAAACTGGATCCATATATTCCTTTGTGAAAAAAATATAACAAATCAAACAAGAGAAGTGAGTTAGTTCTGTGATATTTTTCAAATGAAACTATAGGTTCAAAAGCACAAAGGTGTTTGTTATTTTATTTCTGAATTCTTCGCAATGACTTTTTGATATTGAGGTGCCCATAACAGTTCATTGTTGTGACAGGCTCTAATATCTAATAGCCCTTTAACATCTCTATGCACTCGAGTCTCCCATATCTTTTCACAGTAGGATCTATATATTCTCCCTGCCCCAAGGGTACTGACAAGTCTGTAGCTCTCTTTTACTCTTATTTTGTGTACTTTTTCTAGGAAGACAGTATGATTAATGTCTCCCTGGAAAATGTCAGGCAGCATTCACTCCACTCTAAGTCAGCCAAACCAGTTCCCTTCTAGATTTATTAAACAAACCAGTCCTTCTATTACTACCAGAACTATTATAACTCATTAGTTGTACTGCAGCAACACTGCAGAACCTCAGTTCTTCTCGTTAAGGCACTCCAGCAACTATTATTTAGCAACTATTTTTTGCTATTATTATAGCAAATAATTGAACCTGTTCTCATGAAAAAGAAAGGAGAAACAATGGATATGAGAGGAATGAGAGGAAATGAAAACAAATCATAGGAAACATTTTATGCCAAATTTATTACAGAGGGGAAAACAGAGACAATGAATGTAATTTTGGTGACAGGTAGGCAAGCTATGCATTATGTGTAATTACAAACAAATGCTCTCTTCTCCAAAATATGAACATTCCATAAAAGGCATGGAAAAGACAGTGCATCCTGGAGCAAAGGGAGAATGTTAACACTATTTCTCTTCTCCAGGCAGGAAGGCTTATAGCAAAGCAGATACAGAACCTGCAAAACATTTGTAAATTCCTTCCATCCTATATTGTGATTTTAATTACCAGATGTCCATGCTCTCCCAGCTCTTCATACCCAGCTTGGTATTTGGATACTGATGTCTACTGTGATCTCCTTAAGGGTATAAACAGACCCTTGAATCCTTAAAAGTCCCTGCTGAAACAGAACTTCACTGACATTACCTCTTTTCAGAGTTCACATTTTTTTTCCTATCCAATATCATCTGCCCTCTGGTGCATTCACAATTCATCCCTGAACAGTGAGTATGGTCATAGTGTTGTAAGGGCAGTAATATTCTGAAAAATAATATTCTGAAAAGAAACCTCAAATGGCACTGTATGGATGCAGCTTTCATTTTTTCCTTGGTGCCTCTAATGCAAGCTATTTACTTTGGCATATTTGAAAGACCACACTGTTATTTGTCCTAAAACTTGCTACAGATTGATTTGATAATCATGCCAAGTTCTGTCTGTTTCTTTCTGTTTTCAGTCCTAATAATTCAACTCATTTATCAATGGCAGTGAAGGAATGGAATGCCTCTTGCTGTGCAGCACTTGCAGAAATACGAGTCAAAGAACTTCATCAATTTACGTGTCCAGAAAGTGCTATGAAACACACAGCATGGTTCCTATATGTTGTGTTCCTGAATTCACACAACTGTAACTATTCTATTTTGCCCACCTTTCTGACTTTCCCTGTATTCTCAGAGCAGTCCTCAACACAGATGCATTCAGCCTGCTGAGGACACAATGCCCTAATATCCACACTGAAAAGCAGATCACTGGAAATAGAAAGGTTAGCTTCAATCCTTTAACAATTATAAACTTAGAGTCTGTTGTTAAGAAATTAAATTTGAGGAACATTCAGAACTGTGTGATCTAGAAATCCACCTGCACCTATTTCCTGCAACATTTAACTGAATTTTCAGGTGAAATCATCAGAAATGTAAATAAAAAGAATCAGTGTTTATCCGGGAAAACTCTGCTCATGGTTATTATTTGCATCCACTTTCAAGCCTCACAGCTCCTTGATGAATTACTCTTTATATTGCATTGGACACAGTCTGAACCAGTGTGACTTATTTTCCTGTGCTGGAGATCCTGACATATCACAACACAAGAGTTCCTAATCTCAAAGTCAATATACAGTTAATTTGGAAAATGATATCAGCTTGCCATGCAACAAACTTAATAGGAGGTGTGGATAAATTCTGAAGTGTCTGAAAGACCTATAGAAAATCTCACTTGATCAATAAGGGCAGGTGATCTGAAAGAATGTGTACAAAAATGAGCCACTAACACTGGAGTTTATATTCATGGAATTTGATGTCACGAGGACATCATTATTTTTAAGTTAATCATAACAGAAAATGGTTTAACACATGACAAAATAATGTAGGTAGAGGGGCAGCAAATGCACTTCTATAATTTGGCTGCTCTTATATAGGTATTGCATCTTACAAACCTGTGTAGCAGCACAACTCCTACTCTGCAGCTGTGGTAAAATCTACTGCAAATCTTTTTTATTTTCTTTGCGTCTTCAACAAAACTAAAAAACTGAGAGAAAGGTCATAAATAATGCATAATCGTCTTTATTTTGTATTTCTTATCTTATAAATACTTTATCTTATCTTACTTATCAAATAGGGGTAATGATTTTTTTTTCTATACCCTCTAAGTCTGTATGTTCATAAAATTGGAAACTAGATGCAAGTTTTAGAATACTATTATTTGTAGAGTCATTAGTATGCATTTCATCATAAGCATTTGTTCATTTTTTCCTTCCAAATCTACTTTGGTGCTGAAGAATCCCATGTACTGATAAACAACTTGGTCCACTACAAACCAGTAAACAGGGCACTCACATATTTTGATCCTTTTAGTCTCAGTGAAGCAAAAACATAAATGCATACCAAAGTTATAGGTTTGAGTTTAGATGTTTCAAGGGAAAGGGAAGAAAAGAGGTACTATCTTAGGCAGCAAGACAGCTGCTGTGTAAAAGTACAGTGTCCCATAGGATAAGGATTGCCACAGCCCCTGGGTCCTTTGAGGAAATTCTCTCTCTTTACAAATTCAGACTGTGCCTATTAATGGTACAAATGCTCTGTTTTCATCCTTCCTGTTGCAGTGTGTTCATACTTTATCCTGCTGCAAATAAAGCATACCCTGTAATCTGTTTCTTGAGCAGAAGTAAAAGCAAAATATTCAAGCCCTGTAACATCCTAGTTTCTTTGATCACAGCTGGGTGGCAATATAGACTAGAAAGACTAATGTCTTGTAATGAACAAATATTACCCACACATTCAAACACATTTACCTTCCATTTGTACACCTTCCCCAAGTAACATGAAGAAATTCAGACAGTCTTTTTGGATAAAACAGGAATTAAAACCAGTGGGTACCAGATAACCATTATACTAATTAGCTGTGATTTTCTTTCAAGCCTTTGCCTACCTCAACAAATTGCACTATAGCATTAGACTGCCTTTTCTTTGTATGGGTATACTTACATTGCAGGCTCTGTAAACCAATTATAACAATGTTTGTGAAAGTCATTTATTCCTTAAGTCTACGAGGCCATGAGGATAAGGATGCAAGACTTTTTCCTGTGATCAGAGTATGTCCTCTTCCTACCAGTCTGTAGAACCCATCTCTCTTTACTTTTTCCCTCTGGTTTTGACTTGTTCTACACACAGGAGCTTGATCTAGTTCCAATAAAAGTCATAGAAAGTATACCCTAACTGAGACTCTCTAGACTTTGGAGGGGTAAGATAAGTCTACCAAAATTAATTTTTTCTAAGGTTTTCTAACCTCAGGGTTATGATGCAAGAAATATCTCACAGCATTAGTGCCAAAATACAACATATGGCCTTGTGATTTCTGACAGACACAGCCATCAGACATAAAACAGACACACACTCTGGTAAAGTCAGGTTCCAGTTCAAGTATAGCTCTGCATTTTGTGTTTCCTATTGCCTTCTCCAGTTGGGCCCTTCAATGTGATATGGGAAATCAGAACCCTGTCAATGTAATGTAAAGGGACACTGTAAAAGAATTTTCATATTAATACTTCTGGCAATGAAGACAGGAAAGTAATAGTAATATTATATAAACTGTGATAATTTCTAAACACTTCTAAAATCCTTTAATCATTATAACAGTCAGTCTTTTTGTATATAGAATTTGTTCATCAGAAATAGGAGCCAATAAACTGAACCAAAAGCTTCAAAATGTACTAAAAATGTGGCAATCATTGAAAACAATGAGAGACAATGGGAGAAGGAGAGGGGTCCAGCAAAGCTGCTTGCTATTGAAGGATCACTCCCTTCAGGCTCAAGAAAGATCCACCTCAACAAGTTAGAAATCAAGCAAAAGTGGAAGGAGGCTGGCATAGGTGAGAAAGGAACTCCTGAGTGAAGTCAGACATAAAAAGAAGTGTACAAGAGGTGGAAGCAGGGATGGGCTAGGAATGCCAAGGCCAACACAGATTTGAATCTGGTGAGGGATATGCAGGGCAACTAGAGAGGTTTCTACAAGTACATTAGCACAAGAAAAACTAGGAAAAACATGGTCCCATTGCTGAATGGGTATGGGGAACTGATGACAAACGGCATGAGAAAGGATGAAGTTCTCCATGCCTCTGCCTCCATCTTTACCAGTAAGACTAGTCTTCAGGAATCCCAGGCATCCCAGACCAGATGAAAAGTCCGAGACCCAAGGGAAGACATGCCTTCAGAAGAGGAGGACTGTGGATGCTGACAGCCTGGTTAGAGAGGGTTTTTCCAGAATCAGTGCAGCCAGAGCCTGTGAGAAAGATAACTTTCCCAGGCAGGAAGAATGTAAATAATCTTGCATCTGGTGTTTTCCTCTGTTAGATGTTTTGAAATAGGCGTTGTTTGCAATTAGCCTATGGTGTTGAGAGGTATTAATCAATGAACCAATGATGTAGCATTTGGAGGAAGTTCCATAAAACAGGTAGTGCATGTTAATAAAAAAGCTTTTGCCTGAATCAACTTGGAGTCATGTTGCTTCTTGATCATCCCTGAAGTACAACAGCAAGAGAGAATCAGATGAGGGAGACATTAAACAAATTGGACATACAGAAGTCCATAGAGCCTGATGGGCTGCCTCTACAAGTACAGAAAGAAGCAGCTGATGTCAGTGCAAGGCTACTCTCAATTATCTCTGAGAGGTTATGGCAGCTAGAAGAGGTTCCTGAAGACCATAAGAGAGCAAATGACACTTATCTTCACAAAGAGCACTGAGAAAGATTCAGAGAACTACATGCCTGTCAGGTTTACCTCAGTCCATAAGATGATAGAGAAAATAATCCTGAAAAACATTTCTGAACTCATGAAGGACAAGTAAGTTACTGGACGAGTCAGCATGGTTTACAAAGAGGAAATCATGCTTAGCAAACCTGATAGTCACCTAACTTGATGGATAAGACAAGAGAAGTGAATGTTGTTTAGCTCAACTTTTATATGGCTGTTGACACTGACTGTCTCCCATAATACCCTCATCAACAACCTGACAAAGGACAGGTTAGACAAACAGACAGAAAGGTGGATTGAAAACTGGCCAAGCAGCCAGGTCCAGAGGGTTGTGATCAGATGCAAGAAGTCCATTTGGAAGTGAGTCACTAGTGGTGTGCTCCAGAAGTCAATACAGGGGCCTAGGCTTCTTTAATGACCTGGGTGATGGGACAGAGTGCAACTTCAAAGAGTTCAAAATAATACAAAACTGGAAGGAGTGGCTGATAGTCCAGATTAGTGTGCTGTCAGAACAGATTGGAGACATGGGATGAGAGTAACCTCCTGAAGTTCAAAAGAGGGAAGAGTAAAGTCCTTCCCCTTGGAAGGAATAAGGTGGTGGGCAAGTTCCTGCTGGGGGCTGACTTTCTGACACACAGCTGACAAGGCAGACAAAGAACTGGGTGTCACAGCAGACAACAGTGCTGATCGTGAGGCAGGAAATGTGTTGTGGCAAAAAAAGTCAGCAGCTTCTAGGGCTGCATTAGGAAAAGTGCTGCCAGCAGGTGGAGGGTCCACTCAGGGCTGGTGAGGCCAGATCTGGAGTACTGAGTCCAGTGCTTCCCAGTACAAGACAGATACAAAACTGGAGTAAGTCTGAAGCGGGGCCACAAAGTTGATTTAGGGACTGGAACTTGTTTCATAACAGGAGAGGCTAAGAAAGATGGGACTGTTCAGCATGGAGAAGAGATGCCTCAGGGAAATCTCATCAACAAATAAATATAAATACCTGGTGAGAGGGAATGAAGAAGAGGCAGTCAGACTTTTCACACTAGTGCCTACTGAGAAGACAAAAGGTAATGAGCACAAATTAAAAAACATGACATTCCATTTGCTTTTGTGCACTCTGCTTCAACAGTGGGATTGGACCTGATCTAAAGAGATTCTTTCCAAACTCAACAATTCTGTGAATCTGTGACAAAACAGCAATGAAAAATCAACTAATTTATCCAAAAGTGATGGTGTTCATAAATTAAGATGCAGTAAAACATGCTGAATGCCTCATTCTCAGGAAATAAAATAGCAATTTAGTCTTACAGAAAACCTACTATTGCAAATGACTGAAAGAAAAGCACAGTGTTTCTACAGGAACACTATGGAGCTCTGGAAACCAAAATCCTCTGTAGAATTATGAGTATCAGTCATTTTGAATTACATTAGAATACATTATTGTGAGGAAAGATAGCAGACTGCTAAATCAAAGGAAATACAAATTCTGTTCTCTTTTTAAAGCCCTGCTTTTCTCATTAAGAAAGCCTTAAGAAAATTCAAAGCTTACAGAACTTACTATTATTAAAGCACAAGATATCTAATGGTAACTGCCAAATGAAGATGGCCATGTTGAACAGCCTGTTAAAAAAGAATACATTTTTAATGTATCATACCTCCTATGATGTTTGTCCTATTTAAGCAAAGTGAAAAAAAACCTGAATTTTGAACTAGGAATATAGTCCATGCCTTATATTCTGTTTCGTCTGTTCCTTGATTTAAGGTTTAGAACAGGTATCTCTGTATAACGTCTGATAAATGAGGCTTGAGATCCTGTGTACCTTTTTAGGAGCCACTACAGTGCAAATAAATAGCATGGAGGGGACAAGGTGAAAAAGAGATTTAAAAAAAGAAATACATTTAAAGCATAGTCACTGTTTCTGGATGGAAAAGGAATGGAAGGCTAGTGCCTGAGCTTCAGGAGAGCCATAGCATACTGGAAAATCTGACTAAACCATGGATCCATAGAGCCATGAATCAGAAGACCAAAATCATCTTTTTCTCTCATTTCAAAAAGAGAAAAAAAATCTGTTGGTTCTGTTTGCTGAGGTCAAGCAGAAAAAGGCAGGGTTTGGCTGCCTAAACACTCAAGTCTGGTACTATAGTAGACACCATAAGGCAACTAAAATACCTGTTAGCATGTATGAAACATAAAGGAAAATATTGAGGGAGCACAGGAACCCATCCAGATGAGAAAGAAGTCATTTAGGGGCACATACCATTGCATTATTCACAGTTACAGAGCTTCAAAAAAATAATACAAAGCTCCCTAGATTTCAATATGTGGTCATCTGAGAAAGCAGCATACACTCACATTATCTTTGTGCCGGAACTGAAAGCTAATCCATAGTATTGCACAAGACAATGATTGTTCAAGATGTTAAGAGAAATACCCACTTGTAATATATAGGATTCTTGAAAAAACCCTACGGATTAGGATAGAATTATTTAAGCTACTAATTATTGGTATGACTGCAAGCTTGGCAAAAGATCTGCCAATAATAGAACAGAAGAAGACTGAGTTAGTGATCCTACTGGCAGAATTATTGTTGAAAACTCACAAGTTGAGACATACACATTACAACGAACTGTAGAACTCTCAGATGGGTTTGTTTCCATACTTCCTTTCATCCAAAATTTTAAGAATAAAAACTTGAGCTTCCAAAGCAAAGTATAATGAATAAAAAAGCTGAAAGTTATTTTTACTTAAAGAGAAAATATGCCTCTCCCACTCTGAAATCACTGTTCTTTGAGAATAAATTATATTCTAGGAACAGTGATGTCTGAGTATGATCTTCACAAGCCAAATCAACCAATACAAGGTTTGCCTAACACTTCATAGCTAACTAGCAACGATTCCTAAAGGCATCAAAAAGAGAATAAAAATGATAGGATGTAAGAATACCAAAAAAGTCACCCAACCCTACCTGCGGTACTATTTTATTAATCAGAATTAGTTATGTGTAACTCATCTAAAAAACAAGTAACTTCCAAGGGAGGAAACCTTCTCTTCATTAACTCCTGTTTATAAACACCCCCTTTTAGAGCTCAAAATAAAATGTGTATAAATATATTGTCAATAATCATCTGGCTTTGGGGTTCCCTCAGAGGTCACAGTCCTCTACTGGTAAACCAAATAAACAACACTTGAATAACTACTTTGAGAAAAATGTCATGGTTTTCTAGCAGGTGTTAAGTACATATCACTTCCTGTTCCCTCACGTTCAAAACTGTATTCAAAAAGCAGCCTTATAAAAAACAAAACAGCAAGTCAAGGAATCAAAATTCTATTAAATAACATCTTTCACTTTCTGAGACATTGTTTTGACAAGCTTCTCTATATCATTTCATTAGCAACATCATTTTTAAAGAAAGGAATGCCACATGAAGTAATAGGACTACATATTCAAACTACCTGTGTATTTCCTGCCATTCTAATTTCTCAAGATGGTGGAAAGTATCACATTGATGTCAAAAGTGTTTCCTGAGTTTAAGATTCTGTTCACTTAGT
Organism: Erpornis zantholeuca; assembly: GCA_013400515.1. NCBI lineage: Eukaryota > Metazoa > Chordata > Aves > Passeriformes > Timaliidae > Erpornis > Erpornis zantholeuca. The sequence continues at coordinate 102,269 of VZTN01020674.1, forward strand.
TTTAAACATATAACATGCAGTTTTCTATGTAAACCAGGCTTTGTAACTTTCCTTCATAGTCACTGGACAGAAACAAGGACTTTGAAGGTAAGTTTCAACAACCTCATTTTAGTTATATACACAGGAAGAGACGAATTTGGCCTAGAAATTATTATCTCTGTTCACAGAAAGAAAGTCAGAAATTTCAGCTGTAAACAACTATGTAGATCTTTATAGATCTTGAGACTAGTTTAACTTTATTTGACCTAAAATCATAGAAAAGCAGCATGATTTATAACCAGATTTTGAGGAATTTGTTGCATAATAATAAATAATAACATCTAGATATCTATATCAATATGTTTTTATGGAAAACATATATTATAAAACTGATATAATGTAAGTGACAAAGTGGCGCACACCTTGTCTGTATTCTACTTCACTTCCTACATATCCTTTATCTTGTGTTACAATGGCAGTGAAAAAATAATGGAATATACAGCATGAGTTTTATCATTGCAAGCTTTATTTTTTCTTGTTTGTTCTTCATCTGTGTCTTCACCTTTGTCTTGACACAGTTTAAGATATCCCTGTTCCTTCAGGAAGGAAGGTTGGACTAGGTGACTGTCGAGTAGATAACGGGGATTTCCAACATCGAGAGAGAGAGAGAGAAAAAGAGGAGGCTGCTGTACTATTCTGAGTTGTTTAATTCATCTGAAGGCAAGAGTCCAAGGGCAAGAGACTGAGCAAAAGCAGGAGCAACAACAGGCCTAGCAGCATAAGTTCTATAGCAGCAGCAACTGCTAGCAGCAATTTTCTAAGCTTACACGTAGCAAGCTGGATGAGTCGATGGCAAAGAGGCAGGAAGGGTCTTTGTTTGGGGTCTAAATGGAGATATTTATTCCAGCCATGCACATGGATTATCTAGGGACAAAGACTCATCGGAAGGGTCCAAGTTTAAGTATGGGGTGGTAAGAGATGGAGAGAGCATCAGGGACCACTCATCAGGGGGCACGGGGTTGCTACACAGGCGGGGTTAGGGTATGGGAACCAGTGGAGGAGCAGGGAGGGAGTGACTGAGGAACAGGGGTCTGTGGAGGGAAACCAACCCAAGGAGAAGAGTAGGGGTACATCAGCATAACAGAACAGAGAGAAGCCTCTTGTGTCTCCCTAACTTGCAGAATGCCTCTCAGGGTCCTTCCTTCCTAGGGGGTCCTTGGGGACGCTTGTGTGGCTGGCTTCAACACTTACACACTGGGATATGCATTATATTCATTAATTAACCAATCAGGATAAAACACAATTCTAATACAACTTCTCTAAACCTATCCAAACTTATTTCTAATTTACGAAAATAGTCGTAACTCTTACACAAATCCTACATAGAATTTACGAATATGGTCTCTATTGGTTCTTTTGTTTAAGTACCCAACTTATCTAAGAAATGCCAGTATGTAGTGATGCTTATATTTCGCTAGAACAGAGTACTCTGTGAAAGGTAGCACTGCTATACTAAAAAACTAGGTTTAAGGGCTTTTTAACTCAACTAATACAGCTTCTCAGTATTTAAGGCACTTAAAAATATATTTCTAGTGAAAACTAAAGTTTATACCTATTTCATGTTTGTGTGACTCAGTTTCTCCAGTGATTTTAATTCAATCCCCATGTTCTTGCTTGTTTCTGGGCCTGAAGACCTGGGACCCAGATGGGCTCACATTCCGACAGGTGACCTTCAGAGGTCCCTCCCATCTCAAACTATTCTATGATTCATCCCCTTATATTATAAACTTTCTCTGTGAGGAGTCTCTTACCAGAGACTTCGTTAATTGAGGGCTAAACCAGCTTCAATTATTTCCCATGTGTATTGGTGTGCAGATCAATAGCAAAAAAATGTGAAATTACTGTGGAACTATTGACATACTATGAGCCAGCTGCTAGACAGTAACTTGTTAAAAATGCTCTAGAACACAACTCAGCACCCAGAACCTAATTCTATAGAAAAGATATTTAAAGAAATAAAAATAATGCAATTGAACTTGACTAAAATAAAGTGTTCACACAATTGGCTCCAAAGAACTGTAAAATCTTATTAAAATCTATGCTTGGCCTTGTGTAAACAGCTACAAGGAGTTACTGAGATACAAAGAATGAGGCCTGGGAAAAATCCTTAACAGCAACAGGTAATAAGAGAAAAGAAAATCCTTAGTAGTAACAGGCAATATTGAAGCTTATAGTGCAGAAGTTGTACGTGCAAAATGAAAGATAACATAAAGGGAATTGTAACAGGAAACTGCTTAATATGGAAATAATCTATTCTCAATTGACCACTGATTCCTTTAGGCAACATTTAAATGTAGTTCAGTAAAATCCTCTTCTCAATTCAAAGATTTCATCTTAGGCCACTTCACTCTGTGTTCCACCACATATGCACTATATGCCTTCCCCAAATGATGCACATACCAAGCATATACCAACAATAACTGGCTTTCCAGACAGTGAGAAGGATGCAGAATTATAAGTCTGAGTGCACACTAAAAATGATGAAAGATCTTTCCAAATTCACCATTTGTGTAAAAACATACCAAGTTTCATAACTAAGAAAAATACCCTACTAGACTGTAAAAAAATGCAGAAGGCAGAAGTAGAAATGTTCACGGGTTTGGCTCCATGTGGCAGTAACAGATGAGTAGCCATGTGGCTTGAAAGTGCTCTTAAAAAAAAAAAA
>VZTN01020674.1:126313-142901 GCA_013400515.1 Erpornis zantholeuca
TGTCCCATATTATGATTCTCAAGTTCATCTCAAATGTGTCTAGGAAATTTCCTGATTTTTTTAAACTTGTTTCTGTTCTGTATCTTTTCTGGACTTCTTTGGCCATGTTTGTTATCTGCACAGATCTCAATTGCTCACTCAGTGTTGCCTCAATAGGATTCAATTCAATTTCCAAACAGTAGTTCACTTTGAGCTGTTAACAAAAATATGAGATTTTATGGATTTTGTTTGGGTATACAAAGAAATTAATGTAAGAATCAGATTTTTAAAAGTCATATATCCTTAAATTTAAAGGAACTAAATAAAAAAAGACATGATCAATGTTGTAAGCTTCTTTTCTACACGATATTCTTCCCAAAGTTCTTTCATTCAACTTTCCTCAAGACCGTATTTTTAGTGTTTCGTCAATATCCTTGGGTTTGCATTTTTTTTCCAAAACCAAATGTATATATTCCTACCAAACATTATCAATTTTCTGTATCGAATCTGTTACTGGGCACTAGACAGACCCTTTGTTGGTGCAGTGTAGTGAATGTGAAAATTGGCTGTTTTTCTGGAGAGGCTGGTCCTTCTTCTGCCTTCTCTGGTTCTGGCTCCTAAGCCAGACTTTCTTGGTGAAACCAGTAGGCAGTTTCTGTTGTCTATTTAGTGTCTAATTCTGGTACCAGAAGAGTGCAATCATCACACACATAACATTTCAACAGTTTTCATTATAAGAAAGAAACACGGACGTTTAAAGTGCATTAATGATAATCTTTCATTCGGACTAGCAAAGCACCCTTTAAAAATGTCAACACAAGATGGCAGTAAACAAGTATAGAACATTGTAGAGTAAACTACTCTGAGGGTTACAGTGCCATGAAGAACTGCAGCAGAATCAAGTAGCTGTCAAATGAACCCATTTGAACAGTTAACATTTATGTGAGAGCTTAGTCTTGTTCATCTATGATAACTTTATTAATTGATTTTAACTTTAATAATTGATTTTTTGTAAAGTTGATGAAATATTTAGAATGCTAAAGCTGCAGTTGATTCTAGTTTAAAGAAAACTTTGGCCATGTGGTCATCTTTGACAGATTCTGCATGTTGAACTCTACTTTTGTTTTTAGTTCTCAAAGTTGACACATAGTTACGAAAAGCTACAGTCACATCAGTTAAAACAAACAAAGCTTGAAAGTAGAGAAAAATGGGAGGAAAACCTGAAGACAACACCTGACCCAAGGAATTTATATGTGAAACTGGAGGTAAGAATACTTTGTTACTATATTTTAATTTTAATATGCCTCTAGAACTAATTTTTGATTTAAAATTGTAAGCTTTGGTTTGCTCATAATTCTACAAAAATTATATAATTGTCTTGCTTTGGCAAGAACGCTTATTAGTTTTAATATTAATTAATACCATTTTTTTTATGTAAGTGTAACTATAAATGAATTTTATGTTTTCCTGATCAATAGATGCATGCTGAATAACACATTCTCTTGAGACATGAGAGCTTGTACATATGCAGGATACTGTCACATAATACCTACCATTAATTCAAGTTTTATAGACCTCAGGACAACCTTGACCACACTGGGCTATATAAAAAAAAAAGATTTAGGACTGGAAAAAAACTTGTTGCACATATGTCTTGTCAGCACCAATGTGCCTGAGGCAATCCATGACCTTGACTTCAGTGCCTGATTTCCCCAGGCAATGCAGGAGGAAGGATTAGGCACTTAAAAATACATTGTACAGAATCCAGCATACTGACTGGGGGACTAGATAATAGATGCTGAGGACAGGACTCCCTATCCCTTTGGACACAGGCTGAGTTTTAGTGGACTTATTCTTGGATACAGGAAGACACTGATTTTTGTTCATAATTCCCAGCCTTGAATTCTCAGAGGTTACTTTATGATCTGAAGAATAATCAACTATTTATTGGACCAACAGGAAAGTTAGACAAGAGAGAACTGGCCTGTAGAGAGTTTGCCTGCAAGTGGTATCATCTCTTCAAATCCTCGTCTGGCTGCCTTCACTGGGGCAGAAACTGATATCCAGTATTATTTCTTAGAACTGAGAAATATAAGCTCTAGGTACGGTTTCAACAATAAATGTCCCGATATCCTGAGCTAAGTGAAACAACTTCAAAAGGAAGAGTTCCAGAGCCTGTTGGAAAAGGACATTTGCTTGTTGGGTAGAAAACTAACATGGGAAGATGTCCCGCTTTGAGACAAATTCAGAGAAAAATATCCTCTGATAGAAAGCAGGTTGTAGTTACCCCTCCCCCACCAGGTTTGGGAAAAGAAATATTTCCTCAGAGAAAAGTGAAGAAGAAAAAAAAACCCTATTTATTTAACGAACACACAGGAAAATAACAATAATGCTAAATAATACAAACGCTCTGTGGAGAGGAACTTGGAAGAGTTTTAAAGTCCTTTTGGGTGTGGTCTCTCTCCTCCCCAGAGCTGGGTCGTGTGGGGAACCCCCCTGCAGGCTGGTGGAAAGCCTCCCAGTAAGGTTTTGATGTTCTGGTGTTCTGAACAAGTGCAGNAGATTATACTTCATATTCTGTATTGAAAGATTTTTATACTGAGCCCTCCACTTAGGGGAAGAACAGTCTAACCAGTACTCTGTTGAAGCATAGGAGGATCACAAAATTCATATTTTGTCTGTCCATCTTTGTGAAGGGCATAATAAAGTAGTATGTGCTCCAAGTGCTTACTGGGCTGGGTGCCATAGGCAAAGCAAGGAGAGTGGTACCAGTTGATAGGGGAAACTGCTGAGCATTGGGAAGACCTTACATGTTTATGATGTAGATTTATGATGAAGATGACTTGGAGTTTGAGAACTTTGCAATCAAGAAATTCACCTCTAGTTGATTTTAAGGAATTTCCTACTTTAACCCAAATTAAGCAGGATCTTAGGGATCTGTATTTTGGACTTGCCTTTTATGTTATTCTATAAGACATAGGACTAACTTCTGCGACCTCCTGGTGCCTGTGTCTACATAGATGTCCTAGACACATCCAAGCTCTATGTGATGTTGGCTGTCTCTTCCACATGGAAGTTCTCACCATCAGAAAAGCTACAATGCTTTGGACTGCAGCATAGCTGCCAACATAGCTACTACAAGAATAATAAATGGGTTGTACATCTATCATTGGCTAAATGTATGCCTAATGTCAGCTAATTTGAGAATAACCTTACTGAAGATTAAAATGTGAAAATAATGTAAGACAATGCTATAATTTGATTAATCATGCAGTATGAGAAATGAGTGCTTGGAATATATTCAGCGAATTTGAGTATTCAGGAAATAACTACTGTGGTGAAAATCTACTAAGCTCAGCAGTGCTTTAGTAAGGCCTTGAACCTGTAGTCCTCATTAAGTAGTCTGAAAATCCATTCATATCATGTTTTATAAAATAGGAAGATGTTTATTGTTTTAAATGCCAAAGCAGATATTAAGAAAGCTATGAAAGAAGATTTGTATTAACCTATGTTGAGAAATATTCAGTTTTGTTTCTGTAGCAAAAAAAGGCCTTCTTTTGTAAATTTGGGGAATTATGCCAGTTTAGCTTAATTATAAAACATCATCTGTCTTTTTGGAACAACATTTCCATTAGTTTTCAGTATTTAAAGCAGTATACTGTTATTTTGCTAAATTTTCAGACTAAAAGAGCAACAGCTCTAGTAACTGAAGTTCTGCTTATTTTGTAGGATAATGCCTTTTAAATGTATTTGTGAACATACAAGGTCTTGCATTAATTAAAAGCAAATTCAGATACACTATAAATATGAATGTAAGTGCAAATACAAAAACAGTACTAGATAATTCTAATATAAAATAATTTCTTAAGCAGTTTTTTGTTTAAACTAGGTGAACTCAGAACCTGAACCAGCAATTTTAAAGAGAGCAAGAAGTAAAATTTATTCAATGTAGTTGCTATCCAATTAAAAAAAAGGTGAAAAGCAAGCACTTTGTGTCTGAATATTAAGGATTTGATTCCCTGCTGATAACACTGCTCAATTTTGATATATCTTTAAAGTCACAGGAACTACCATCCAATAAAATTTGTGTATTATAGTAATAACTTTAATATCTTATTTTATAGTTTTTATTCAATGATTATGTTTACCACTCATTTTTCTCAGATCGATAGCCCTTAAGACTGGACTTTTTGTGCTGGTTGGTTTATACAACTGTTGGTGGCTGGTTTATGGAACTGGTTTTTTTTTTTAACTTCTTTCCAAAATTACAGAAAGATTATGTATTAATTTAAAAAGTAGATTTTTCTTAGAATCATACAAATTATAAAATCCTTTAGATTGAGGAAAATAGATATTTTCGCTATGCTTACTAGCCTTGTTTTGCTGTCTTTCAGGAATTTAAGGCAAAATCAAGAGAATGGGAGAAGAATGGGATAACCTGTGAAAATAACCCTGTTTATGAAGATATGCAACCAAAATTATTGCCCGAGAAATGTAACTTATTTCAGGTAAAATTCCTACCTTCCTGCTCTAGAAAGAAAATGAACTCTTTGCTCAGCTAGAGCTTCCTCTAACTTAATTCTAAAAAACTAAGCTTACAATGAATCTTATAATGCATGTCTATATTGGTAGTGAATATATGTTAATTAAGAACTGGAAGATCTAATGATACATACAGTTATTTCATGAAAATGAGAAAATTAATAAGTATCATAATGAAAATTATGAAATTTCTGTTTAAAAACCCCAAACAATTACAAAAAACCAGTGAATGTTCCTTTTTAATTTTTAAGCGTATTATGGAGATATTTTCATCTTCCATGCTATTTACTAATAGGCAATTAATTGTGACAGGTTATTAAAAAGTATCTTACCAAGTAAGTAGTGCATGCCATTAAGGTGTTGACTCAAATATAAAGTTCCTTCAAATCTGATAGATCATAAATATACGCTAGTATCATTTATGCAGAAGAATGAATTTTCATATGCTACTCCAGAATCACTCTTGGAGGTGTTTGTTGGATCACTTAGCCCTTTTCTATCATATTTTTCATCTTTCTAGTTACCATACAGTTCCTTGGTTGACTTTATGCATTTCTACTTGCCAATTTGTTTCTTGCTTTTTATATATATAGGCTATTGATATTGCTTTTTTTTTTAATTCCTTCCAATCCAGAAAAAAATGTTATTTAATGATGTCTTGATGACCTTGCCTTCTCTAAAAAAAACCCCACAAAATAACTTAAAAATTGACTGGGCCACAAGACAGCTTGAAAATTAAGTAAGGGGAAGCCAATTATGTTGCTCACTGCTAATTCCCTTTTCCACTGTTACTAAGCTCATTGGATCTTAATCTAGTGAAACACTTTATTAACAATTCCTGTGAGACTCTTTACACATATCCAGAGTTTCCAAGGATGACAGTTAAGTTTTGGGTTTAGCTGCTGAGAGCATTATATTCCAGCAATTGAACTTCCATACAAGTCTGTTGAAAAAGCAAGTTTTTGACTAGACAAAACTACTGACTGTTGATTGTACAGATAGACAAGTCAAAGCAGAGTACTCAGGGTGATCATAGACATTTTTCTGTTGAAGCTTTCATTGCCAGCAGTGAACTTGCTTTGAAGACAATTTCCTTCACAACTGCAACATAACACCTGCTATTTTTTTAAACACGAGTCTGATGGACTGTTACCCTCAGCTGTTTTAATTGTTCCTGTATCTTTGCCTTGAATTCCTCTTTTGTTAGGTCTTTGATTTCCAGTTGAAGTCTTGCACTATATTTTTCACAGGATGCATTGACACTTTGATACATCAGAGTCCATAACTTGGATGTCAAAGGGACCTTAATTTTTTATCTATAGAAATGAAGCTTAACCTGCAAATGTTTTAGCTTTTTATTTCACATGCAGCCAGTGGTCTGTTCTACCTAGGTTCTCAGCCAACACAAATTATGGGGACATAGTCAATAACATCAAAAGCTATCTAAAGCATGACTTTTTGCAGTCCTTGTCAGTGAAATATGGTATTTTTAACCCTATTTATTTTCACTGTGTACTTGCTTGCCCAACTTGGTCTCTGCACATGATATATGGTTTCCAGATCATATTTTGTTGTCATTTTTCAACTAATTCTCAGTCTTCTGAAAGATTAGTGCTGCTTGTTAATCTCCCAGTAGAGGGATTCATGTTGATAGTTTTTTAAACAGCAAAAACAGTTGCCATAGTAATTATGCTTCTTCACAATGCCTCTGGATTCAGAAACACTAGCAACACCAATTTTCTGAAGTTTTATTTTTACGATTTTAATTAGTACAAGAAGCTGCATGGAGTGTAGGACTCTGCTGAATGTACAAATGATTCTTCCCCAAGTTTAAGGATAACGATCTCAAAGAAGTACAGTTCCTGTAGTAACTGAGCTGTTTGTACATGACCTATGTAATGGTAGCCCTCTAGTCAAAGGTTAATATCTATCCTGAGGCACACACATGCACAACTCCTATGGAGTTCAATGAATCAAAGAGGAACATTTCTCTCAAATTATATCTCACAGGTAACTGCTTTGAGTAGGTCATCATAATCACCTTTTTCACATTTGAGGCTCATTAACATTAAGTGTACGAAAATACACAGCACAGGAGAAAAATATCCTTGAAAAACTTCTGTGCCCTTGAAGGTTCCTGAAACTTTTTTTTTTATGGAGGGCAAGTAATTCAAGCTGTTTGAATTGTGCCATCTTTTCTAAGCAAATTCAGGTGAAGACAGGAATGGCCTTATGATTTCAGTAGTAATGACTTGGTCCTAGCAATTTACATATAATTATTGAATTTAATTTAAAATATTTTCTTGTTTTATAGAAGCAGACCCAGAATTATCAATTCCAAATGCACAATAAGAAACAAAACCAAGAACAGCTAATCACCTATGCCCAGCCCAGAAGTGAAAATGACGATTTTATTATTGAAAAGCTAAAGGCGATTGTGAATGAAATAGCAAGAAACAAGAATAAACTGGAGGAGGAGAATATGAAACTCCGTGAGGATCTAAAAATGTATCAAAATCAGTGCCAGGTATTAATAGTTTTTCATGATGACTGTGGAATTAATGTTGGAAAATCAAGATGAGATGCCTACATAAACATAAATTAGGTGTATACTGTGCAGGAACACAGAATAATCTGGGAACAGTACATTTTGGGGTTTTTTTTAGGAAAATAGAAATAAGCTTGATTTGTAGTAGTATATTTTTCTCTTGTCTTATGTATCAAGAGTTTTATAACTCTCCTATATCCATAGCATCTACAGGAACTTCCCCTAGTTTGGTTCCTTGTGTATAAATGACTTCTGTGAAATCTCTATCTGATTTACACCTTGTTGTTCATTGTGCCATATAGCTAGTAAGTAAGTATATACATACATGTATGGTATATTTTGTTAGTTTTGAAAGGAAATTTTGCAGTCAATTTTTAAGAATTTTTAAGCTTCTGACCATGTAAAGAACCATCAAGTTTTATCTTATCCCTGATTCACTGTTTTTCATCATAGCACTGGTCTATGAAGACAACCATTTGCTCCCCTTCTTTTGGTCATGATATACAAATTCTGACAAGACTGAGATAATACATGATCTTTACAGCCTTTTTATTGGCTGTGTTTGAAACATATCAGGAATGACATTCTCATTGCTATTTTTTCTGGTAACATATACCAGTTATGCTTTTGCTTATTTATTTAAGCACTTCTGTATTCAGTAATATATTGAATTGCCTAAAGTAACTTCAAGTCTTTTTGCAGAAAGATTTGTTTCTGTTTATAGACAGTCTTTCAGAGTGCTAGCAGCATATGTAATATACTTTATAGGAATTAGCATATACATGACAGAGGTTAATTTCAGATTATGTTGTCAGGTGTTGTCAGAACAGCCAAGTTTATACATGCCGTTTGCACATTAGTTCTCTGAGTCTTTTCTCTGTATACAAGTTATCAGTGTGGAAGCAAAACCCTTGTTTTGGGGCCTGTTAAAAAGGCTGCCATCAAAAGTAGTGGGACTAGAATATGCAGTGGAACAAATCATGGCAGTTGGAGCAAGTGGATAGATGCAGTATGACAGAGAGAGTAGCTGTCATTGTGCTGTAGCCTTTAAGAAAATCTTCAAGCATGAGGAATTTTGGAATCATGTATTCAAGAGAATACAGGAGCTGTAGGAAGCTTGAAGACACTTTAAGTAGAAGTGGAGCTAGATATACATAACAGTGTCATCTAAAGGGCAGAAAGTTGCAGAATAACTGTGTTGGTGGTGTGGAATGCTGCTATGTTAGTTAGGAAAGCTGCGTTTGGAAATAGCTGCATAACGGAAACAACTGATGTAACATCAGTGTAAGGTGAAAAGGGGTAGGTCAGGGAAAATACTTTTTTAGGAATGTCTGTATGAGAAAGAATAAAGCACGAGGCCTGTTGTCAGCCAGAAAAAGGAGGCAGGTTTGCGTGAAGGAGAGTTAGGCGGAGGATGGGAATAGTTGGACGTGATACAGGTAAAGGAGGAAGACGTAGATGGGAATCTTGGTATGGAAAACTCTGATGGCAATGGAAGCAAGACCTGTTGTGCCTCATATATTCCTCTATGCCTATGACCATTTTATGTGTGCTTCTAAGTATTTCTCTTATACTGTTAATTAGTTAGTAATAAAGTGAAATGTATGGAAGAGCAGTTTGTTGACTGTACAGAAAATAAAAAGTTTAAAAGATCTAAATGGAGACCCACACTGGAGCAGCCTGTTCCAGAAGGACTGCACCCTGTAGAATATCCCATAGATCCCATGCTGGAGGAGTTAACGAAGAACTTCAGCCTATGGGAAGGACTGACCATGAATAAGTTCCTGGAGCACCATCTCCTGTGGGAGGGACCCACACTGGAGCTGGGGAAGGGTGTGAGGAGCCCCGGATGAGAAGGAAGGAGCAGCAGAGACAAGGTGTGATGAACCGACCACAGCCCCCATTCCTCATACTGCTGCACCACTGGAGGGAAGGAGGTAGAGAACTAAGTAGTGAAGTTGAGTCTGGGAAGAAAGGAGGCATGGGGGGAAGGTGTTCTAATATTTAGTGTTTGTTTCTCCTTATCCTGCTCTGATTTGATTAGCAATAAATTAATTTCTCTGATGTGAGTCTGTTCTGTCCTTGGCAGGATCAGATCTCACTGTTCTTGTCTCTACCCAAGAGCATTTCTCTTGTTTCTCTGCCCTGTCCAGCTGGGAAGGTGGTGGGCACCTGGCATCCAGTCAAGGTCAACCCACCACAAACAGCCTTGAGCAGAATTAGAACAAGAGCTGATCAGGAAATTTTTGGGATGTTCTTTTGGTATAAAACATGGCAAGCTAGTAGAAGCAAAGCTTTTCATAGAAGGAAAGAAAAGAGTTAATGTTTTTTTTAACTTGAAACAGACTCTTTATATGAGATATTTTCTAAACAAATCCTAAAGTTTTCTGCTTCAAAATTAATTTTAATTTTAACCAGATGCAATAGATACTTTCTAAAATAATAAGTGATGTATATCTAATTTTTTTTAACTGGTAGGTGAAACTGTGAAACTCTTGACCTGAAGTTATTTTTCAATTATTATTACAGCTGCTGCTGTGGCTGCTGTTGTTCCTGCTACTATTGTAATTTACAAGAAAATATTATGTAAATATATGTGATGACTTCAGTCTATCATAGAAAATATTACTTCTGCCACACAATTGTGCAGAATTCATTTCCCTTATCTACCCCAGAATGAAATCAGAGGGATAACCATCTCCCAAATTCATATGTTTTAAAATAATTTTGCCTATTTCTTGGATGTTGGAGTTATGAAGATGAGAATAAGCAAGTCTTTGTTAAAGACAACTTTAACAGTTCATTATGCTTTATTTCATATATAATTTCATTATGCTTTATTGAATATACCCAGAGTTGCATTTTGGTGTTTAAAAAAGCTCTCTTGGCCTCAATGTAACAAAGGGTAAGATGAATGAGTCCATATATGCAGCCCCTAAAAAAAAAAACAAAGCAAAAAATGCAAAAGTATTTCATATCTGTCTTCAGCAACCCTTTCAGCCAGAGGAAAACCACAGGCTTCTTGGAAGGAAGGTCATTCTCATAGGAAGCTCTAAAGGAAAAAAACCTTTGAAGTTCTTCCTTGCAGTGTCGTTTCTGGAATCCAGTTCTCATTCGAAATTTTAAAGGCTTTATTTTTGCTCTTAAAGATGGAAGCTATAGTCAAATAAAATGAAGAAATTATTAAAAATGCTAATGTTTTTAGTGTAATAGTTTTAAAGGTAAAAGATCAATATCCTTGGATTTTTTTTTTTTTAATCTGAAACATACTTTTGGATCTTAGGCAAGAAGCAATAATTATTCTCTGGACATTACTGTTGCAAGAACTGATTATTATTGTTACTTTTGTTATTTGTGGGTTATACTTCCAATTTCTTACATTTAGTATCTTTTCAGTATATTTTTCTGAAATTCTGATTTTTTTGGAATTCATGTTTTATCATGCCAAATATGATTTGTATCTTCACACTACCTACTTCACACTACTACTACCAAAAGTTTTGTCTAAAACACTACCAATCAGAAATTAAAGATAAAACAGAAATAAGGTTTGTAAAATCCCTAAGAAAAATCTTCTTCTGATTATTTGAAAATTTTGTGGTGTTCATTTAAATAAGTAATTAACTCCATGCAGATGGAAGTAGTTTTGAAGAAGATTTATACAGCCTTGTAGTTTCTAAAGTTTTAGAAACTTTAAAAATTTCCAGTTATAAATTTGGAAATGCTGTTAGGAAAACAGAAACTGGAAGCCACTTATGGCACCAATTCCGGCATGTGAAACATGTTCCAGGATGCAGAACCTGCTAAAACAAGCAAACTATATATTTTAGATGCACTTAGTAAAATAAAGAACTTTCGAATTATGTTTCCTATGACAATTTCAGAGGCAGATGCATTGGAACATCGCAAGGTCTAAAGAATATTCAGAATCTGATTTTTAGATGAGAGGAACTGACATGGCAGCAATATCTTTTCCAGAAATGAAAATCATGTATGTACAGGCATCAAATATGATGTGTTGAAAACCGGCATTTTAAGCCATCGAATTTTATTTAACTGTTTGTGCATTTGCTTTCTTGTTTCTTTAGAACATGGAGGCAGACATCTCAGAAATGAGAAATGAGCTGCAGTCAAGGGATAGTCTCTGGAGAAGGATACAGCTGGAATGCCAACAGCTGCATACGGAATTATTGAAAATCAAAGAGTATAAAGATATGCAGGAAAGTCAAATAAAGTACGTATGGCAAAGACATATTTGAATTAAGAAGTACTTCTGAGCTAATAACTTTTATCTTTTGTTTTAAGTTAACTCTGTTTGAGAAGATACTCTGGATTCAAATGTTAACTTCTAAATTGTAGACTAGATATTTTCATTGACAGTTATATTGGGCAATTTCAGGCAACATATGCAGGCTCTGTTAAAAGGCTTTAATGATGCCTAGACTTTTACAAATCAACACAATTCAGATATTTCTACCTATATCTACCTATACCTATTTCTACCTATAATCTTTACAGTGTTTCATTTTCTCAGCATTAAAACACTTTGGAAATAATGGAGTTAAGATTCTCCCTAACTGCCTTTGAATAAAATCGTCATGATTTTATGGCTTATCTAATCTGCTGTAGCAAATTATATGAAATACCAATCTATAAGAACTTTCAGGATTCTTTCTGCCCATTCTTTCTTTCTGTTCCATTGTCCTTAATTTCTAGACATTATCCAAAATACAGCCTGCTTTAGGCCAAATGCTGTTTATGTTTGGGGGTATTTTCTCGTCAGCAAGCAGGTGTTCTACAGTTTTACACTGTGGAGAGGATACTGCAAGGTAAAGAGTATTGAATGTTCTGGTTGTTTCATGTTTTGTTTATTTCTTACTTAAAGGCATCAATCACCTTGTGTTACTGAGGAACTAGAAAATAAAAACACTGAGTTATTGCTATTTGCAGAAGGTCAAGAACACCAAGAAGAAGAGCTGAACAAGGTATTTCATATAATTTCTAGATCTTAACTGTAGTGTAGGATTTCTAGGAGAGAGTACTGACCTAGGGCATGTGCACATACAATAGAAAGCAGGAGGATGCTTGTAGGTTCAGGAGAGCACTAAGTTTTTTATATGAAAATGATTTCGTATATGGTTGCATTTAGTTGTGTATCTGTAAAATTGGCATTCTGATTGTGTGCACTAACTACCTACTCCATTGAAATAATGGAAGAGACCATGCCTATGCATTACTTTGGGTCAGATAATACCAGGCAATTTAGAAAGCCTCCAAAGCTATGAGTAATTAATAACCTGTTGAGCTAAGTTGTAATTTGTAGGTG
Organism: Erpornis zantholeuca; assembly: GCA_013400515.1. Taxonomy (NCBI): domain Eukaryota; kingdom Metazoa; phylum Chordata; class Aves; order Passeriformes; family Timaliidae; genus Erpornis; species Erpornis zantholeuca. Next base: position 138,709 of record VZTN01020674.1, read on the forward strand.
GTCTCAGAGGTAGGCCCTGCAAACAGATCAAGTGGTAAGGCTAAGCTTAGACAGGTACCTGCTGCACAGCCTAGGGCAGAGCTCTCTCGTTTGAGCTATGCATCACACTGCATTGCACATTTCAAAAATGCTGTGAGCAAGCAGTAGTGGCATGGGACTGTGGAATGCTGTATGGCTTGGCAGGCTGAAATACTTGGGAAGTAGAGGATGCTCAGAACTCTTCTTACAGGCATGTTGTGTTTTTGCTGACTAGCAATGTTAGCAGAAATCAAAGAATTGATAGGGTCAGAAGGGTCCAACTGCCAGCCAAGGCAGGCTCACCTAGAGCAGGATTCAGGAATGCTTGCAAGTGGGTTTTGAATGTCTCTATTTGGATGCATCTGGCATAGGCCAATCAGTTTGGGCATGACAGTCATGATCTAGCTCTTAGGTTTTTTGCATCTGCAGCTATTTTTTTTACAATTCTAATTTTTCTGTGCTGTTTGCATAGATAAAAATGAAATGCAGTCTGTTACTCATTGTGTATAGTACTGCAAGAAGTAGTTAAAGTGAGTTCAAATGTTGTTATGCTGGTTTTTGTAGTTTTGTTTCTTACACAACAAAAAACTGTCATTACTAAATTGTTGGTTATAGTAGAAAGATTATGAAAATAATTTTTGTGTTGATACTTTGGAGAACTCTGCACAGGAGGTATTGAAGAAAGTTTGACCTTAAATTTTACATGTAATGGCAGGAAAATTTTTCATAAACTGATTTGCCTTATATACCCTTTATTTCTAACATAGTTTCTTATTAAAGCCATTAGATTGATTTATTTATATTGCTCCTAAGTTAATCTAGTCTTCATCAAACTTACATTAAACCTAACTTAACTTGGGTGCAATATAAATAAATAATACTTAAATTTATTGAATGGATATTTCCTTGGATGTTCTTTATTGTAAATTCCAGTTTTTTAAATAATTTTTATTACTTTCTTTTAAGATGTTAATTGAAGTATATTGTATTTTGTTCATTTCTAGTATTAAATAGGCAAATGAAAATACAGAAGTGTTGAAAAAAGATGTAGGAATAAACAAAACTCTGCTTTGACTGACTGACTTCTAAAGACATTTTATTTTACAATCTCAGAATCTCTGATTCAGTTAGAAGAGTTGGTGTCTTGGAAGCAACAGCAGAGAAAGTAGCAAGTGATGCAATCATATTTACTGCACAGCATTTTTCCTTTTTGAAATGTATTTACTACAGATAAGAAACCATGTTTATCGAGAGGAGCAGTCCCATTGCTCTGAGCAGGAAAAAATGAAGACAGAAATCTCTGACCTGACAGAGGAGCTTCATCAGAAGGAGATCACTATAGCAACTATCATGGAGAAAGCTAGTCTTCTGGAAAGACAGTTAAAAATGGAGTTAGAGACCAAACACAAACTGTTAACAAAACAACAGGTATGCAAGTAGGCAAAAGCAGCCCACATCATTTTACTCTGCACTATTGATAATGACATTCATTATCTGTGGAAAAAAAGACATTCTATTTCTTGCTGTAGTTTTTATCAGTGGTGCTGTAATATCTGTGAAGAATTACAAAAGCAGCCGAATTGATACTGGAACAAGAAATCACCAGTAAATGTCAACTGTACATCTAAATTGAAATTCATTCTGACCATCACATTTCATTACCATTTTAACACACAAAAGGTCTTGAAAACTTCCAGTTTGTGGTTATTACATATGCTTTAAGTTTCTAATTCTTCAGTGTTTTCTAAAGCTTTTTGAAGAATTTTACAAATCTGCACAGAAGATTCTAGTAATTTTATAGCTGGAAAATGTAAGATAGCAGTAGGGACTTTTATGGCAAATTTTTGTTTTAAAAACAAATAGATCATCTTTGTTACTTAGTTTGTAAACCAAAAGAACCATTATATTTAGAGGTTTCTGGGTATCTCTGCATTTTCTGAGAAGGTCACTACATGTGGAAAACTGTGATTGAAGCAATACTTTACTTTTGACTGATGCCTGAGAGTAAAGTTTGTCTTTGGGGAAAATGAGAGAAATCTCCTGCTGTGTGGTGCTCTTTACCAGATATTTCCATATCACTAAAAGAGTAGATATCGTTTCAAAATGTCATGAATAGAATTTCATCCATTTTCAGTGGACTGTAAAATCTGTCCCTCTTTGTATATAGTAGCTGCATGTGAACTTCTTGTTTTCATAAGTCATTACTTCTTTCAAAAAGGTAAATAAATTCAGAGTCATTGCATTTGTATATCTTTTATAGGTGATTTAATACTTTTTCCTGCTTTGGTATTGCTATATTTAAAAATATTATAGTAAGTTTTGTAATTCTTAACATACATTTTGTAAAATTAAGCTTAAATAGATCTATACTCGGTGTTATTCCAGTTAAAAGTAATATTCTTGTATTTAACTAAGAACTTAATCTTTCTCTAGTTGTTGGAATTCCATTACCAACTTATCAAATCTGAAAACACACATCTAAAAGAAATGATGGAAAACCAGGAGTGTGAAAGTTTCATGGTAATTTTTTTTAACCTAAGAAGTATGCAGAATACTTATATTTATTGTAAATATAGATTAAGATCATGGCAGATTTAGGCCATTCTGGCTTGCATAAATTAAATAAATAAAAATAAGGTGTGCAATATAATCAAAACCAAGTGGTATTCACACACAGCCTGAAGAAGGCTATAGCTAAGAGTAATTTTTACCTTAATTGTATTAAACTACAAGTAAGCTAAATTTTTCAGTAACTGTCTAGACAATAAACAATTCTTGGGGGCTTATTTTTTTGTAAGTGATATCACTTATATAAGTTTAAACAGTCATCATTCTCAGAGACAAAACTATGTCCCATTTTTCAGGTTACCCCTTTGTTCACATAGTATTTAAATAGCAGTGTAAAAAACTGACACATTTTGCTTCCCACCCAGCTTATTTTCAGAGCTTAGTATTTATATCTCTCCATACAGGGGAGCTTTAAAATTTAATTGATAAAAAGTGATAAGATAAGATTACGTAGAACTATGCTTTATGAAGATATAATAAATAGTATATATGCTGTTTTCCACAGAAAGCTTCAGAACATCCCCTGCTTACAGAACATCTGCAGTTACTCTATCTATCACTAACAAAAACCCCACTGGAATGTTGTTTGGAAGTACTGATATAAATACTTTTTTTTGGGGTTTTGTAGCCTGTTAATTGTCATGAAAGAATGTCACGTTTATCCATTAAAAACAGCATAGATGTCCATCAGTGATGTCTTAGCTACACATACATACACACTATTATGGATATCTATCTGTATATATATGATATATTATTGTGGAAGCATAGTGTGTATGCATGTCTAACTCTTCTCTGCAGTGACACTTTTCTTGAAGATTGAGAAGAGCTGTCTGACAAGGGTCCTTGGAGACATCATATTTGTTATATTTTAACAGTAAAATCCAGTTACTACATATACCAAGGTCAAGAGATGTTTCAGTAGATTTGTGGACTTAAAAATTCTTTCCTGCTTTACTAATGTATTGTGAGGATCTAAACATTATAAATTGTGATTTATTTGATACTAAGATTCCAGCTATTGGAGAGATTTTTATGGACGTGTTTATGCTGTACAGTGGAGCACTACACAGACCTCTGAGACCAGTGCCAGCCTAAGTCAGTATGTTGTAATGCATCATCAGGCAGGGTTACTTTCAGGGTTTAGATGTCAAATGCAATGTAGCTGGGCCAGCTCAGTTTTGGGGTTCATGCCATTATAACTTCACTGATGATTCTAGAGCTGTTAGTGGTAGGATGATTTAGTGAGCACTAATCCTTCCTTGGTTCTGCCACCCCTCCCACTTGTGAGACATAGCCAAGCCCTTGCTCCCCATAGCTGTACAAAATACTAAATTTTATTATACCTGCTGGCATTTCCCTGCCAGCTGGTTTCATAATTTCCCCCTAAAACTAAGCAAGGCAAGGTTCACGGGAAGAGATGGCATCAAACCAGTGCAAGAAATAGAGAGCTTTCAAATGTAGGAGCACAGTTTTGACAGCAGCGTACTAAGAAGCAAATCTGTAATACTAATGAGTTGCTGTGTTCCAAAAGAATAAGGTAAATCTAGGAATATATGAAAGCACAACTTAATGAAATGCAAGGGGTTTTAGTCTTTTGTGTGTAA
>VZTN01020675.1:8939-21125 GCA_013400515.1 Erpornis zantholeuca
CTCAGCTTTCCAAGTGCAGGCCCTGATGTACAAGGTTAATCACAAAGATTCATTTTTCTGAGGGATCAGAAAACCCAAAGCTGGCTCTATATAATACCTAAATCCCTTAATGCAACCAGCAGAGCCACAGTGCTTCTGTCCTCTAAAGCCGATACTTTCTATTAATTCCGGATACCTGTGCATTCATCTTTTTTTTCAGGCCAATTTCTAACAGAAGGGTTTTGTGGTTGAAAGGGTTTTGCAGTTCAGAAAGACAGGAGATAAACTGCTGTCCTCTTTGTAGTCAATATGACTTTTATTACTGCCCTCAGTTCACGATTTCACCAAACAGTTTTGATTATGCAAAGTTCCACTTCTGTATAATTTTCTGTACATTTATTCACATGCAAATGAAAATCAGAAACACTTCTGAACCCTGCTTTTCACATGACAATGAAAGATTTTCCCAGAAAACAACTAACATGAAAAATTGCAGACATATATGTATTATTCCCTAATAATTTCTATGATGTCAATTCAAAGCTCCAATGTATTGACTCCTAAGGATAAAACTTTTTCATTAAAAACTTTAGACCATGACAAGACAAAATCCTGCCTGGATATCACCAAAACTGATGATACTTAAAACCTGAACCTGAATTTTGTTCTTTCATATCATTTTTATCAAGATTCAACAGAACACATGGTAACCCTACAGCTGATTACACTTCTCCATCTCACCTTGAAGGTAGGGAAAATGGAATGGAATAACTTACAAAAAAGAGGACAATGTGAACATGGTATTTCTGGACTAGCCCCTTTTCTCTGTACCACTTCAAGTAGGTAGTGAAAGCTGGCTAATCACATTAACATTTGAGGATATTATTTTATAATAATGGCTGGGAGATATCTTAGTTCATATCACTCTGTAAAGAAATGACCTGAACAGAAAATACAATTTGTGTGAATCTCCCATTTATTGGACTAACGACATAGATCAACCAGAGTGTGTAGGAATCACAATGCAGTTTGTGGAAATAGAGCAGAGGCTGTGATTCCCAAAATGGTTCAAACAAACAAACAAACAATCCATTAGAAAGTCTGAAGATAGAATAAATATTGACAGTTTGTTCTGCACCAGGAGAGCTACGAGAATCTCCACATGCTTTGGGACGCTTGCTTTCTGTCAACCTGTTTGGCTGGTCTATGATACAGGTGAAGTAACTTATGATAGACATTAATGTACGTATAGGAAAAAAAAAAACATTATCCGGCTAAAATTTGGAAATATTTCTTTAAAAAAAACCCCAGACATGAGCTACTTATATGACACATTAATATACCCTTATCCCTCAATGATGTTATGTCATAATAACGAGGACTGACAGGTGATCAGGTGAGATGGAAGTTATAGTGAAATGGATATATGGTTACAAAATCTTTTGCTGAAAATGGCCTTGCTGCTTCAAGGACGGTCACAAATACTCCATTACAACTTGAGTGTAAGTGTGTGTAAAAAGATAAGGACACTATCTACATTTACCTACTCTGATCCCAGTTGGCTGCAAAAAGCAGAAGAATCTTCCTGCCACAGTGGTCACGATTTTCCAGTACTCCTGGAAACCCATCTGTCAGAGCTCGTTTGATTCCTGGATCATCAGCCTTGAAGTTTTTGAACATATCCAGATTTAATTGGCGGTATTGGAAGTACTGAGCCAGCAGTCTGAAGGCCTCAGTTTGGTGAAACTTTCTGGCCCGGAGAAATCTCAAGATGAAGGCATCATCTGTACGTAAAAACCCAATGTCAGGCCTCGTGATGATCATGTCCCTGACTTGCTGGATATCCTGGTGCAAAATGTCTGGGTTTTCATTCAGTTCCAGGCGGGCTTTCTCTATAGTCTCTGGACTAAGTCCAGCTTGTAAATGGGTCATCTCTGCAAAAACCTCTTTTCCAAATCCTTAACTTCGGATATTTTAGTAGAAGTGCTGATCCCATTCAACTGATGGTCTGCTGTGAGCACGAGCCATTCAGATGCTTTTTGCTATCAAGCTGATATTTAACAAATTAAAACAAAGGGCTTTTCTTATTCTTGCAGAATTACAGGCAGTTCATGTGTACTATAATCCATCCAAAGGAAAGTGTTGTTTATTCCATCACTTACTAAAAGAAAAAGAAAATATATTAAAGAAAGATTAAATGCATATATAAAGCTTGGAGGAATGCATTTCTGAATTTATTTAGCCATAAAATTTCTTTGTATGCTTCATATGTAGGAGGATAGCAGTCAAATAATTTCAGAATGGGTGCATTAAAGATAAGGCAGTCACACCTTGAATGTATGTATTCAGGCTTTCAGAAAAGCAGTCTGATTTATTGACAATTAACACTAAACTGTGTCAGCTTACTATTAGAATACACTTCTCAAAGTTGTCTTACAGAAATGGGGAAGTTGCAGCATCCCTAACTTCAAGCCAAGGATGATAACAGCAAAAATAACAGGAATTTTTTCCCACCCCTAAAAGGAGTGACATTTCAGCTTCATAGGTAGACAGATTTACCCTCATCTTTCTGAGCAGAACAACTGCTTGATTTGGTTTTATCACCTGTGCTATAAGCTTGTACCTCTTCTTGAATAAAATCCTGAGCTGACTGCAAAACTGATTTTTAAAAAACCCAAAACTCCACCAATACCAAGGATAATTTCTACTTTTCAGAACCTCACCGAAAATATTTCCCATTTAGACTCAATATGTGTTCATGGGAAACTTCCCATGAATAAAGTTCTTGATGTATCCAAAGTGACAGGGTTGGTGTTTTAGTTGAAAAGAGATGTATTTTATTCAAAACTCCTTTTTTCAGTATAATTTAGCTTTCCTGAATACCTAGTTCTGAATTCCATTTTGATTTTCGTACTTTACCTAGAATATGTTTTTACAAGAGTTAGAAGAAAATCTGCTTAAGCTGTTATGTATGAGCAAAATGGTACAGTGAATCTCTTATATTTCAGTGACATAATTAGCAAGAGGCTGTCATCGAAGTCTGTGTAGCTACAGTTGTGTGAAATAAGATCAAGGTCTGCTCCAATGTGATATGTGTGTGAGGAAAGATCAAGATCCATACAATTTTTCAGCCATCACAGAAACAGACAAGCAAACAAATCCCCCCCCCCCACTGCTTAACTGATCTCTCTCATTTCTGAAAAAGAAAAATTGGTTTTAAAAATTTAAAGGGAGTCCCTCAGTGAAAGACATACTTTTTGTATTTGAAGAAAGCTGTTTGGAAAGTTATGAATTATTTATAGCAAACAACCATTTCATTCAGCTTCTCCCCTTGGTTCAGCATTCTCAGATCAAACAAAGGGGAGAGCANTAAAGGACATTTGTGGTGGGAGATAAGCTTTTCATTTAATAGCAATATGAATTGGACTTTTCTGTGGGTGACACAAAGGAGAGTTTATTAAGCATCCTCTTTCTGTATTCACTGTGGAGCTGGAGTTGAAAAGAGCTACCTGCAGAGCAGAGTATCTGATGATTGATCAGCCTGGGAAAACTCAAGGAAAGGCAGAGCTGGGAGAAAAGAGGGCTTTGAAAAGGCACTACAGAGTCCAAATGATTCCAGAAAACAAGTCCCCAGGTTTTGAGAGGTAGTCCGTGAGTGCAGGTTATTCAATTGTTAGAGAAATTAGAACTGTAATCCACAAGGTGGATTCCTTGTAAAAAAATAAAGTCACAGTTATTTGCTTTAATCCTGCCTTTATTAGACCAAATGAGAGTAACTAATAAATAGTTCAACCAAATTCCACTGATGGTAAAATTAAAGTAGGCCATAGAGAAAGCAGACCAATATTTTGTGACTGAGGCCTCAAATTAATGGTGACACTATAATTTTCTTGCATGAATCATGGGTTTAGTTACAATTGCCTCAGTGAGCTTGTTAGGGAAGCTGGGAGTATTTAAGTGTGGCGCTGTCATTAAAGGCGTGTTGCACCAGGTTCCTACTCAGTTTCAACACCAAGTGGTAGAGGATGGAAATTCTTTGTTCTCAAGGGTGTTAAGCAGAAGTCTGGAAGCAAGAAGCTTATCTGGGGTCTCCATTAGTTCTCGCTCAGAGCCTAGTATGAATTACAACACCTCTAATATTCCAGTGGCTTAGAATCACAAATCATGGAATTAGAGGATGGTTGCTCTGGAAGGCACATTTGAAGGTCATCTAGTCCAACCTCCCTGTCCTGTGCAGAGACATCTTTCACTGGATCAGGTTTTTCAAAGCCCCATTCCACCTGGCCTTGAACACTTCCAGTGTTTGAGCATTCGCAACTTCTCTGGGAAATTTGTTTCAGAGCTTCACCACCCACATCATAAGAGGGCATCTGAATCTGCCTTCTTTCCATTTAAAAATGTTAGCCTTTGTCCTGTTATTACAGGCCCTAGCAAAAAGCCTGTGACCATCTTTCCTGTAAGCCCCCTTCAGGTACCGGACAGCTCCCTGGAGCCTTCTCTTCTCCAGGCTGAACCACCCCAACTCTCAGCCTGTCCTCATAAGAGAGGTGCTCCAGCCCTCTGATCATTTTTGTGGCCCTTCTCTGGATCTGGTCTAAAACATCCAAGGACTAGCAGCAGATAACAGTCACACACACACACACAGAATCCCCAGTTCACCTGCTTTCTATGTGTCTAGGAATTTATGGGAGCAAAACTGTCCCTTCGTCTGCTCCTTTTCTGTCTCCCACCTCCACCAACATGATTCTTTGGCAATAAGGCAGATTTTTGAAAGGTCAACTGCAGCCTGCTCCAGAACACAATGAAATTTGACCAAAGAAATAAAGCCTGGCCTTTCTTACTTGTTCCCCAACTATTTAATGTCAAAAACTATACTATTTATTTTCCTTAAAGTTTCCTACTGTTTTTAACTAATTTAAATGCCCAGGATTATCGCAAGGTGAGGGAGAGATAGTTTTTTCTTGTTATATGTTATTGGCAAAAAAATGCTCACACTCATTCTAACAAAAGGACCATTTTTAAATGCATTTCACAGTCTTCTGATAGTGAGCTGAGCTATAACCATGGATTACAGTTATCTACAGATTATCCTGATTATCACCCGGAACAGACTGCACTAAAATACTTTAGTGGTGTGAAGTTACATATTGCAAAATAATCTAAAATATGTATGAACAATTTTGTCACTCTCAGAATCGTAGGGCAAATCATGAGGTTAGCAATCCACACTAGCACCATTGCCTTCAAGGAGCCTGATATACATCAGTGAATGATTTGGTTTTCCCACTTCTAACCTTGACAATAAATTTAGTGCTCCATAGCTACCCAGTTTAGCTGCCACTGCACTTTCTCAAATGGTTCTGATTTATTCTGGTTCCTAAGATGTAACAGAAGCTTCATCTCCATTTTCACCTCCTCCCACACATGGCAATTTCTCCTTCTTTTCCGGTGTTGTGTACAGCTCTGATCCATCTGCCAATTTTTAAGATGTTTACATCTTTGTTCAGTTTGGTGCAGGGTTGTTTTTTCTTCCAAATGAAGACATGGGCCTTCTTTCCCTGTTTTGAATATTGTTGCTACATGTTGGCACACTAGAGTGTGTTATAGTCTCAACAGCTGTTTTTCTGTCTTGTGACTCTTTGTTCCCAAGGGTCTATTACTCTTCTAATGTCTCTTCACAGCCCCTTATAATAAATCATCCCTCCAAAGCAACAAAATTCAGCCTTAAGTGAAAAAAAAATTACAGAGATTTGAAACACAACATATTAATACCAAAACAAAATTTCCACCAAAATTGGGGTGTCACATACAATTTTGGGTAATTAATTTTCAGTCCCAACAAGGGAACAACAAGGGACAATGAGTGTTCAGCAGGGTTAACACACTGAAAGTGGGATACGGTTTTCAGACAAGCAGCTTGTATTTTTGCATCATCCTCAAAAAAAAAAAGATTAATAATAAAATGTCTGATAATATTTTCTATGCAAACTAAAAAGAAAATAGTATTCTCCAAAATATACAAAGCACTTTTCATTCAAAGATTTTAATATGCCTTACTGCTCTCTTTTCAGTGACAGCTTCTGGGTCAGTATTCAATCCCTATTTCCACCACCTGCCCTGGAAAATTGGCCAAAACCTGCCTTCAGTGATTGTGGCACTTGTCTGGATCATTTTGTTCCTGCCCACTTAACTGTCTCTGCAACACCTCTTGTTTCTTTAAGCATCTCATGTCCATTTAGCCCTTCCCCATTCAATTCGGTTCCAGAAAGATTTTAGCTGTTTCTCTATCTACCAATTGTTTTCCATCGAGTCCAAAGCTGTGTGCCATGTGAAATTTCATTACCACAATTTTCAAATTGAGAAGGCACTAACATTTTATCCTCACCTGGTATAATGAGGCATCACTGCTAAGGTGTGGCTCATTATATAATTCCTAACTCCTAGCATTCATACAGATATTAGCTGCTAAAATCATGCCAGAGAGGAAGGGAGTGGGCAGGGAGGGAGGGGAAATGGTAATATAGAATGATTTCATCTCAGAGTGTGGGTGTCATCTCATTAAATTTCTTTTTGAAAAATATTTTGATGTTAATTCTGGAAAACCTCTTAGGGCTACGTTCTGCTTAGCAGAGGAGGATGTCCCCATAAGGATGATCCCCCTTAAGGACAGGGGAGGATGATCCATACTTGTACCTATAGGAATGGTTCCTATGGCACTTTTTGGCCTTATGGTACCTTAGTAGCAACCTGCACTGGAAGTGGAGTATCAGACATAAAAAGGGACCTACCCCAGCTCCATGAACCAATTTCAAAACAGCAATGAGCAAAACCAACTCTCTCTTGACCTTGGCTGCAAGACCCTGGTGTGTTCCACAGATTGTGGGGAAAAGCATAGCCCTGAGTGATTTGCCTGAGATCCCAGAAGACACATTTCACAGAGCTGGGAAGAGATCACATCTCCCCTGAGCCATAAGCTTACACACAGTTAACATCCAGGGAATCTTTCCTCTCTATGTGTAATGCTCTGCATTGTAAGAAAAACGTGAAGCCATATTGCACACAAGGAAATAGAGTCTGCAACATTCCCAGTATCTCCAGCATAATCCCCTTAGGCTTCAAAAGCACAATCAGGACCCCCAAAATGTATAATTTCTCTATGTCTTGCAAAGAGCAAACTCCCTATGGGTGTTTCCAACAGGTCTATCTAGTATTCCGAGTCCAATTGCCTGGCTGCTGCTTAGATTCTTATAGAGTTAGAGAAAGGTTGAGATTGGAAAGAACTTCTGGAGTGCTTCTGGTCCATCTCCCTGCTCAAGCAGGACCTCGTGGAGCTGGCTCCCCAGGGCTCTGTCCAGACAGCTTTTGAGTATCTCCAAGGAGGCAGACTCCACAACCTCTCTGGGATCTTGTGCTGGTGCTCAGTCACTCTTCCTGATGTTCAGAAGGAATCTCTCATATTTCAGTTTGTGCTCATTGCCTCTGGTCCTGGCACTTGGCACCACTGAAACTATCCTAGTTCCATCCTCCTTGCATCGTAGCTTCCAGTGTTTAAACACACTGATGAGATCCCTCTGAGCCTGCTCTTCTCAAGGCTGAACAGTCCAAGCTCTCTTAACCTTTCTTCTTGTGAGTGACCCTCCAGTCCCTTCATCATTCTCTTGACCCTTTGTCAGACTTTCTCTTATATGTTCATGTCTCTCTTGTACTGAGGAGCCCAGAAGTGGACACAATACTCTGGGTTTGGCCTCACCACTACTTCTCTGGAGTCTTTCCTAAGGGACTAGATTCTTCCAGTGAACATCAATGAGTTAAATATTGCAAGTCTTCCTGCTCCAAGTAAACCTTCACTAGCTATTTGTTGTTTCTTGTCAGTTTGAAAATAGTGGATGTTTGTGACTGTAGCTTCTGTGTGGGGAATTTGATGGTAAGCTACATTTTCCCAGGGTAGAGTCTCTCAGCTCAGGTACAAAAACTAGCATTTCCTTCAGTTCAGTAAAAACAACATATCACATTCCTACTTGTTCTACAATCTTCTTCTTAGTTTGAGCTAGTTAGAGGTTGCCTTTAGGCTACATCTAAATGTCCAGTGGTGGTAATTTAGCCATGGCACAAAACATGCCAGAAACTCAACTGATCTTTCCTGCTCTCTGCACAGGGGGTAGGACAGGCACATCCCCAGCACCAATCTGAAGTAATCCTGTTATTCCTATAAGCTTCCAGGCAGGAGGAGAGACAGACTAGGTTGTCTAGCAAACATAAAATGAAAAAACCGCCCCATTATCTTTTGACCTAAAATGTGCAAAACTTATTAAATACCTGAATATTAAGGAATTGAACCACATGCCAAGGAGAGAAACTTAAGCAACACATAAATAAAAAAGTTAAACAAAACAGTCTGAACCTCAAGAGGCTGGTTAAATTTTTCTTCAAATCATAGTTTTTAAGTTGTAAGTATTCACCAATCACAGATAATCTACAAACACCTCTGGGCACATGTGGCCTGACCTGTGGCACGCCAAAGAAGAAGCAGTTTACAAGGAATTTCCATGTCAGTCGTGCTGCAAGTGTCACCAGGCAAAAGCATCCTGGCCACTGTTGGAGAGAGGTCAGTTCCTCTAATAATATAGAAACATCTTGCAGCAGAAATTATCATCAGCGTGCAAAACATGAATTCTGACCTCCAAGCCTCATAATGAAGCTATATGGAGGAATCTGACAACACACAATCCTAACAGTGGTGTCTGAAAATGCCAGAATGCTGGGGAAGTTGTGTTACAACATCTGCACAAAGATATACAGAAGAATGAACAAAACTTATTAACAAGATATTCAGTAGTAAATGTTTAATAACATGACCTTTATCTAATTTTGCAGTTCTTTTACTCCATATTTTGAAAAATTAAGTGCCCAGGAAAATTATGAAATGCAATGGTGATATATTAGTGTTGACTTCTTTCTGCTTTATATGTTATGCCAGAGAAAAGCATCTGTAGCATCTTATTGTATGGCAGTGAGGAGAGGAAGGGAATGAGAGAAGGAAAGGAAAGGAAAGGAAAGGAAAGGAAAGGAAAGGAAAGGAAAGGAAAGGAAAGGAAAGGAAAGGAAAGGAAAGGAAAGGAAGGGAAAGGAAAGGAAGGGAAAGGAAAGGAAAGGAAAGGAAGGGAAAGGAAAGGAAAGGAAGGGAGAGGAGAGGAGAGGAGAAAGGAAAGAGAAAGGAATTTCTGCATCCAGGAATTAATGCATTCCTCCTGGGATTTTTCTCATTCCTACTGAAGTCTGAGCACGAACATAAAGCACACAGAAACTTCTCCCAAACTCGTAGAAATAAAGCTTAATATAACTTTATAATACCATGTGGGTTTGTCTTCTCAGTGGAGGAACATATCAGACTTACAGAGTTTATTTCTATAAATATTACTGAAGGAGAAAAAAACAAACTAAGCAAACCAAAATCCCACTAAAGTGTTTGGAAATTCTCAACTGAAATCAACAAGACAGCATTAGCTCAAGAGGGAAAGGAATTACAACTCCTGTGATGAAAACCACGTGAACTTCTGCTCAGTTTTTCCACTCTACAAAAGACCAATGTTGCTTCATTTTTTTCTTGTTTTTTTTTGCTTAAGTAGTAGTACCTAATTGCCACATCTTGTTTGTGTCTATGCCAGAGAGACACTACAGTATGAGGCTGTGAGAGAAAATAAAACTCACTTGCCAAGCAATAGCACAATTTCTTCCATAATTGCATGCTTAAGTTAACAATTGCATGCATTTACAGTCTTTTTAAAGGAAATATTCTCCTTCCCTTTATGAGGCTGATCATTACTATTTCAACTGACATGATCTTTTTTTGGAAAGTGAGGAGGCTGCTGTTACATGTTTCAGTGAAATGATGTCTGTGTTCAAGGCACATAAACTTTAATGAATTATGACCCAGTGCTGTGGCGTGGATTCTGCAGTTCCTCCATTGCTGAACCGAGTTACTCTGCTTACACTACTACTCAGCAGCACTGAGTGCTACTCAGAGTATCTGGTCTCTGCAGCAGATTTTAAGTGATGATATAATAAATTAAGAAGGTTTTTTGAAAAGGTTGTAATATCTTTCATTGTTTTGCATTGGCCGTACAAAAGTCTAATTTTTGGAAAATATTCAGTAGTTTTTAGAGGTGGATGAGTCAACAGAATTCTTAAAATAATCAGCAGCATTTTATAGCAGATACATGACAACACAAGCTGTCCCTGTAAACTTCAAACTGGAATACAGACTGCAAATGAAGAGAAGCTCTACAAGGTTATCTGACTTATTATTCTATGAAAAAGCCAGTACCTTCACTAAGCAGTGCATGGCATAATACTGTTACATAACAGCTCATGTAGATGTTGGCATTGTATTAACTTTTAGTACCGGAGATAATCCATGTTATCATCTGATTACTCAGTATATGTAAGCAGAATTTTGGTAATTTAATTTTTTCTTCCAAATATGATCCAGTCACTATTCAGTGATGGACAAGGAGTAGCCATCTGCTCCTTAACTTCATTATTCACAGAGCTTGTTAAAATTGAGGAATCAGCATTTTGAAAAGGGGAAACTCCCTTTCTCCGATGACCTTCCTCACCCTCTCAGGATTAAACCATTGCAAACAGAATTAAAGTCAGGCCAGTAGCACGCATGGGGTCTCTCCAGCTGTTATTTGCTTTGCATTTATTTTCCATATGAACACCTTCACTTCTTGCAGAGACCACAAATTCTTGACTTCCTGCAGCAAAGGATCCACAGGCTGGGTGTGCTTCACCTCACTTTTTCCCTGCACCCATCACTGTTTGCCACTAGGAAAGCAATACAGTTGACTGACCTGGCACATTCCCCCCTCCCTTTAATCGCTCAACCCTCTTTGGAATGAGTACAACTGGTCAAAACAGGCATAAATTTGTTGAGGATTAAACAGGTATCTGCTGTTTTTTGACAAGTATGTATGTAAACACTTGACTGTAGCCCTTACTTCATGAATTTAACTCCCAGTTTTAACCCTTTCCTCTATATGCCTCTCATCTCTCCCTGGTCTCAAATCGGATCTGGACTTTCCCTTCCAGCTTGTGCTCTTTCCCTTCCTTGTCCAGCTCCTGGGCTGGTGAGCTGATGTTTACATTCCCATGCCCTCTTTCAGGAAGGATTGAGACTGGCAATAGAGAAGGAAGATAGGAGGTGAAGAAAGGGCAGGAAAGTGAGGAATGAGGGGAAACAGGGGCAAGGAGGAAAGAAGAGGAAAGGAGGCAAGGGAGCAGGGCAGGGAGGAGAGCAGAGAGGGAAGGCAGAAAGCAGAGAGAAGAGAAACAGGGAAGCAGGGCAAGGACAACTGGAGGAAGAAGAGACAGGTTAGACAGGAGGCAGGAAGCAGTAAGAAGGGCAAGGAGAGGCAAAGGAAGCAGAGGAGGGAGGGGAGGTAAGGGCAGTAGAGCTGGCAGGGCAAAGAAGAGAGGCAGGGAGCAGGGGAAGGAGGCAGGGAGGCAGAGAGCAGTGAGGTAGGAGAGGCAGCCAGGGGAGGCAGGGGGCAGAATAAGGAGACAGGGAGGGAGCAGACCGAGTAAGAGGCAGAGGAGGCAGAGAGTAGGGAGTCAGGGAAGGCATGAGGAAAGCAGTGGAGGCAGGGGACATAGAGACAGGACAGGCAGTGAGCAGGGGAAAGAGGCAGGCAGGGCAAAGAGCAGGCAGGTGGCAGGAAAGCAGATGCAGGAGAGATAGGTAGGCAGACAGGAGAGGTATGTTGGGAGGCAGGAGGTAGGGCAGGCAGGGAGCTGGGCAGGCAGGAGTCAGCAGCCAGAGCTGGCAGGAGGCAGGAAACAGGAGTAGCAGGACAGACAAGAGTCAGGGAGCAGGACAGGCAGCACCCTGGGCAGACAGGGAGTAGGGCAGGCAGGGAGAAGGGCAGGCAGGGAGAAGGACAGACAGGGAGTGGGCAGGCAGCAGGCAGAGAGCTTGGCTGGAAGGAGGCAGGGGACAGGAGGGAGCAGGGCTGGCGGGGGGGAGCAGGAGGCAGCAGGCAGGCAGAGGAGAGCAGGGCAGGCAGGGGGAGCAGGAGGCAGCAGGGTAAGCCAGAGGGAGCAGGAGGGAGAAGGGTGACCAGGAGGGAGCAGGGTAAGCAGGAGGGAGCAGGGCAGACGAGGGGGAGCAGGAAGGAGCAGGGCAGGCAGGAGCGAGCAGAACAGGCA
>VZTN01020676.1:1096-30566 GCA_013400515.1 Erpornis zantholeuca
GGGAGAAGGGGGATGTCACCTCAAATAAGAGAAGCAGGCAGACAGTAGAGCTGAAGTGATCTGCTCCCTCCAGGCAGGAGCAAAGGCCACATCATGATGAGCAGAGGGAATGTCAAAAAACTGATTATCTGCACCCTAAAGGCAGACTTAAGGGGTTTGCTCAATTATTTTATCAGAGATCCTAGTAGTAATTGGCCAAGAACATCCAATGTTTTGAGATGACGCATATCAATACAGCAAGAAGCACAACAGTGCTGCTGTGTATTTAACTGATCACTGATTTTAACTGAACATTCTCACAAACAGCACCCAGCATACAGCTAGTATTTCAGTAGAAGCTTACCTAGAACACTACTCATTTTACATGCATTCCATGTCTTTTTTGCCAAGGTTTGGATGAAAACCTCAAAGCATAATTCAGTACATAAAACCTACATATTTTTTACCTATGCAAATATTACATACAATATCTGCGAGTCATTCCCGGCTTCGCTAAACCAGGTATTTCATTAACATCCATTACCACCACTGGCCTGCTCAAGTTAGCTTTCAAAAAGAAGAAGTGGGGGGGAAAACCCAACAAAAAACAACTGAACGAAACCAATACATGCTGAACTCCATATTTTCATTTTAAGGAGAAAAAAAAATAACCTGCTATAGGCTTTAAAGAAATTTCCAAGAAAAAAAGTTTGGCTTTGACACTGGGAAAGTTGTATTGCAATTGAAAGAACAATGAATTGTGTTGTCTGTGCTGTCATATATCACAACTCACAGCTCACCAATGCACTGAAAATCTACTTACGATCATTACACTGGCTCCCAGAATATGAAGTCATGGAACAATCACAGGTGAAGCCTTCCCATTGCTGATTACAGATGCCCTGATTTGCACAGGAGTCTTCCTGGCAAGTAGTGCTCGGTCCTGGAGAAAGGATAAGAAGAAAGGAGTGAAATAAAGCTGAGAGAATCGCTTTGGTCAGGCCCACAAAAGCTTCAGTTAATCACTACCATTACCACCAGGATCCTCATGCAGAAGAGAGAAAGCACTAACCAAACACTTCCATTCCTGGACGTGCAAGAAACTCAGACACAAAGAGCACAAAGACAAATGTACACCTCACAACAAAACAGCAAACTGTAACACAGAGCAAGAAGAAAGGGGGAGCAGCAACATATTCCCTCTTAGGCAGGCCCAGCTCATATGTTCCCAACTTGCTCAAAGAAATTTAAAGTAAAAAGGGGGTGATGCCAGGCCAACAAACATGGCCAGGTTGTTGTGCTTCTCTAGAAGTTTGATCCCTTTACAGACATGAAATCTAATTAATGGGCCCATGAACAATACCTCATCATACCCAAAGAACTCTGATAGTGAAGCCTCAGCTGCCTACAACTTGGCTTTACAGGTTAATAAAAATCAACCAAACAAAAACCCAAAGACTCTGACCTATTACATAGGTTTGTCTGGACACATACTAATAAAGTCCTCAGAAGGGCAAGACAACAGTCCACAACACTTCCTTCTGGAGCGCTTTCCATGCTTTGGTGGAAGCAGAGAAGGAAGCAGCCACTACTAATAGAACAGCCTTTCATGGTTCTGTGATTTGCAACTAACAGTTGCTAGCCTACTCAGATAAGCCTTGCAAAGACAAAATCCAAACAATAGGCAAAAAAGTAATCTTCAGATCAGAGGGACTTCGAATGACAGCTACTATGTCATCCACAAGGAGGTAGCTGGATTCTGAATCATCTGAGAGTGGGCATGAAGCTGCAAGTCATAGATTACAAGAACACGAGTTTACAAGTTACTTCCTGGGAAAGTATTTTATCTTCACCTTTATTTTTATCATTCTAGACAAAGGTATGTTGCTCCTGTTCTGCAGAATTTTAAATAACATGTACACATACATTTGACATACCTACTATGCTATATCCTGTATGTGTTGGAAAGAAGAAACAAAAGAAATAAAGCAGATAATAAAGGATCAACTGGCTAGGCTGCCTGAGATCAGTTTATTAACCACTTCCAGTCTACGACAATACTATAAGGACAAAGAAACAACTGTTCAACCTATCGCATCATCTTTCTTCACAGTCTTTGTTAGCAAAAGCAGCTCCACAAGGCTACTCCTCCTACTTATTTCTTCATCACATCAGCACCACCATCTGTATTTTATAGATTAGATAGGACAGACCAAAGTGGAAACAGAATTTTTAAATATTTTAACATAAAATTAAACCCTTCAACCTCCCTCTGAAACCATCTATAGTGATTTCACTAAATCCCACCATTATTCAGCATCTTTGATATTGAGATAGCACACCTGGGCACTTCTGTATTTACAAGCCCTTGTAGAACCCACATCTAACTGGAAGTCCCATGTCAGGCCATGATCCTCCCAACAATTCAAAGACCAAGCCAGGAATGGACCCTTATAGCTTTGGTACAGAGTTTCTGCTCTCCCCACCAGATCATCTTTCCTCACTGCAGGAACAGAATAGATGAATTTCAGTAGCTTTTCAGCTATCTGCATTTTTTTACATCTCTCCTGCAATGACAAGGAACTTATAACTCAGTAAGCAGAATTTGACTGAATGCTAACAAAAACCTGAGCTTTTTCCGTAATTTATTATATTGTTTTAAAAAATATGCAAAACAAACCCCAAAACCTTTAAGGTAGAAGCGTAAGTGTGGTTAATAGAAGATGACAATAAAATCCTTGAAGGAAAGTTCACCTATTGAAAAGAAGTGACAGTAGCAGCCACAGCAAGAAAACCCCATGTTGCCATGCTGAAGGAAAGCTGAGCAGCATTTTTCAACACTTTTCTCCTCCCCTCCGCCTCTTCTTCCCACCCACCCGATTCTCATTTGCAGCCATATGAATCCCAGTGGTCTCAGTGGCACAGTGTGAAATTAAAAAATCACTTCTAGGATTAGAACAGAGCTGACAGACTTTCCAGCGTGGGCAGGTAGGCACATGTATGTACAGGCTTCCCTCCTGCCTTTACTCTTGTAAAAATCATGGATATAAATATATATACACGTGCATCAGGTTATGGTCTGACACCTGCTTCAGACTTAATCTGGCCGAGCAAAAGAAGGGATAACATTTAACAATCTGAAATAGAACATTAGTTGTTATTTTGCCTAAAATGTTTGAATTATCTAAGGATAAGCAATGAGGAACTGATACCTCTCTTGCACATTACTATCGCGCTTTCTAACCCCAAACGTGAACGCCAATACTCCTAGAGGTATAAACAAGCAAGATACCTATATCTATATTTTAAAAATTAAACCAGAAAGCAGCTGTTACTCTATTCAAACTTGCTACAGCATCAACTATAAAGACCATTACATAGAAGCAGAGGAGAACACCATTTTCAACATTTCTCCACTTTTCCTACATTCTCCTGAGAACACTTTAATCAGTAACTGGACTTGACAATGGACATATCCTTTGTCTAGATGCTGCAAGAGAAAGGACTTTTTTCAAGGAATAAGACTGCATGAGGCCCAGTACCCCTGGCTTGAGGTGTTCATATGACAGAGCCCAGAGAGCCAAAGTACTTGAATTCATGGCCTGTATTATGGTATCTGAATGGTATCTTACAGAAACCAACTGCGCAGATGGGAACAGCACTTTCAGCAGCCAGAGGGGATAAAAAAGAAAAAAAACACAACGATGAGGAATTTTGAAAGCCTGACAATTCCACACGGAAGCTTGAAGCCTGATCTGCCATCTTTAGAGCCAGTTGTGACAGCACAGCATAGATGCTGGGTACTTGGTCTCACTTCTTAGTACTACGGGCCATTTGCATCATAAAAGGATCTTTGTCTCAGAGAGTTCATCTACTCCTGCTACTAACAGTCATTGCCTGATGTCATAATCCTCTGTGGCAACAGAATTTTGTTCAGAGCAACTAATAGGGCATGTCACAGGGAATTAGGATTTTGGATTAGGGAGCAAAGTGACAGAAGCACAGGAAGGCTTAAAAAACATGAAGATTGTGTTACCACACACATGCCCTTTAGTGCTAATGAACAAGGAAAGATGACATACAACTTTTATATAAAGCAGTAGAATTGTTTCTAAATTACCAGTGCCATCAGGACTCAGGTCTATTTTTAATCTCTTTCCTTTGGCAGCACTTAGAGCAGTCAAAGTATTTAAAAGCAAAGTTTCAGAACTAGTCTTCACATAATAATCTAAGATACCTCTGATTTTATTGTCTCTTTGTAGCTGAGCTTGGTGCATTGCCTTCTTTGTGCCACATGCACAGTGGAAAGAGGAGCGAGTGGGTAGTAGATAGCAAGAAAAAGTGGAAAAGTGGCCAATGCAGAAAAGCACCCCCACTAGCAGAAGCATGACTTGCTCTTTCTGTCCAGGCTACGCCTACCTGCCATTCCTTTGGAAGAAGAAATGGCAAAGCAGGATTCTTCAATAATGTCCTTTTTACCTTTATGTCTGCATCTCTAATTTCTACTGGAACAGCTCAGTATCCGAGGACTTGCAGGATCTGAGATTTGTTGGGTCTCCCTCCCTGGGAAGGAGACCACTACCACACTTTTATTCATCTACCTATCCAGCTGTAATGTTTGTTTATTAGTTTTTCTACTAAGTATTTGAAGAAAATCACCTTAGAAGAATATAAAAGCCTGATCTCTCATCTGTATTCTGTTTAGACAAATTGCTTGGTCTACCCTCTTTCCTATAATTTCAGTTGTATGGTAGGTTTCTCTTTGCCCTGAAATTAAAAAAAAAAAAATTAGTTCTACAGCTGCATGTTCCTAAAACTTCCATGTTCCATCCCATAGGTAGGCATGTTTCACTGGCAAGAAAAGTCATTCCTTCTGTATCTTTTGAAAGTTCTTTGCAGGAAAAGGAACTTGAGAAATAAAAGATAGTATGGTGTTTATTGTTCTTTCAAGTTACATGTGGAATCAGTTTCTATAGCAGATGCAGGATTATAACACAACTGCTTCATGCTTTGATCACGACTAGCAATAAATATTTAGATAAATAAACCATTATTGGTTTGCACATAACACCTTCCTCCACACATCAAAAATTCACTCTTTTTGAAAGGAATCAACCATTTGTGTTAACACTATTGTCTCAATAGGATGAAGATCAGTAACAGGTGAAGTTCAATGACAATATGGTTCCATTTTTATTCTTCATCTCCCTAAATGCTCTCATCTTTTTCCTTTGTATCTTCAAAGATGTTAGGAAGCTATAGGAAAGTAATATACACCAGACATTTTTACAGCCTTTGCAGAATAAGGTGCTTCTTTAGTCCTATAGTTCCTAAATTACAAATGCCATCCAGCGCTGAAATACCTCTACCACTAAAAGTCAGACATTACAATCAATTTACACCTTTGATAAATCTACACTCTATTTCTGTCAGCATTCCTCTTTCATAACCAGAGACAGTCAGCCTTTTTTAATTCAATGTGCAGCAGCAGTTCTGCTCAGAGACGCATCAGGTCTCAGAAACCATATGCACCAGGCAGAAAATAAACCTGTTCCAGGACTCACTCTTCCTGCAGGTTAAGTAGGAGACAAAGTTAATTCAAATAAGTTTTCCAATTTTAGAATAATTTTGGAAAAAAAAAAAATTATGAGTAAAAAGTGAGCAAAATTAAGTCTGAATCTCATGGAACCATGACTTTATGGGATGGACAATACCCCATATACCGTAACTGCCAAATACATATTGGTGGTGTATCAGCATTTACTTTGCACAAATGTAAGAAACTAAATTATAGTCAAGGTTCAGTCATGATTCAGAAAGTTAGATCCTGTATTTTGAGTCACAGATAGCAGAAAGCAGGAATACCACAGACTAATATAGCAAACCAGAACCAAAAACCAAACAGATTTTCAGGGATTGCAAGGCCAGCTCTTCAAGCTCTCAGTTTCATACTTTGTTAAGAACTCATCATCCCTTTCATCACCTAAATAAGGTTAGGCATCTGTCAGGTTCCATATTTAAAGTTACTCATTGTCAGAAATAACTCAAAAGCCAGCATTCTCCTGTCCTCTGAAAAATGCAGCCATTTTTTCAGTGCCTCAACAGAGCCGGAACACTTCATTCACCTGATATAAGTCATGGTGCTGAGTCCTTTTGTTCCAAGTAAGTGGCTGGTCTGAAAACTTCAGGAACTGGGACTAGTTACAATAACAAAGGTGCACAAATGTGCTTCCTCCCAAAGAAAGCACATCTATCTCAAGGTTACAGAAGAAGGAAATCAAGTAACAATGGCAATCCATAGAAATGGATCTGCAAAGTGGTGGGATTTCTTTCCCATCAAAGAAAGCTGGCATACTCCTATCTTCCTCCCTCTTGCCACCCTTCCACTCTCCATTTCTAAGTAAACTAAAAGGTCTTGAGCAATGTGCTTATACACATCTGGTGAAGGAAGAAGAAAAAAACCCCAAAAGAGTAAAAACCCAAGCCATAATAAAAAAAGTCAACTGCATAAAAGGGAGTATGTCTGCACACAAAATGCAACAAGGGACAGGGAGATGCAAATGAAGCAGAGGAAGTAAACAGCATTTGGACATTCAGACACAGAAACTAAAAGCATAAAGGAAAATTGAAAGGGCTGTACATGAACAAGAAAAACAGAGTCAATTGGAAAAACATCCTTCCCCACTGCAAATCACAGCAATATAAAAGAACCACAGAACTACAGACTAGTCTGAGTTGGAAGGGACCCACAAGGATCATCAAGTCCAGCTCTTAAGTATGAGGTATCATGGCCTATCCTGAAATAGCCAAACCTATTTAGCAAAGGTTGGTTTCCTGAAAAGCCAATAATCCACTTTATGCACTCAAGACAAATGATGCCCCTTAGGCTTCAATGCAATCAGATTTCTCTATCTGAGGGGCAAATATTCCTACAGTAAAAAATTGAGCTTGTGATGAAATGATTTTCACAGCTGTAATATACCTTTTGTTCTGAGGACTCTGGAAAAATCAAAACAACAAATCTCTTTGTTCCAGAACTTCCTGTTCATGATGCATCCACTTCAATAAACATCAAAAATCAAGCTCAGGAATTCCTGAGCATGCATTCTGAATTCTGATGGACACATAATTGACTATAGAGAACAACAGTGGCTGTGGCAAGAGAGACACAATACTTGCTGATGTCTAATGTAAGTCCCAAAATCATTGCCACAATTTGAGTGGATGACACACAACATCTCTGTCCTAAAGTTATTTATACTCTAGTGTACTCCTGGGATACTTTTTCTCACCACATCAGTCCCAGCCTACATATATTTCCTATTTTTTCAAATCTTATCTTTTACCACTTTCATTTACATGAAGTTCAGAAATCCCCTAGGAGCAGCACCTCTCTATACCCCTCACCCCTGCAAAACAGAGTACTTCTGCTTTTTACAGTTGGGAACAGGTCAGAGATGCCAACCAAACGCAGTTGCAGTCAGATGCTCTGCATGCACAAAGCAAAATACATCCCATTAACTTCTGTCTACCTCAAAGCTGTCAAATCTTTCAGAGTCAATGTCTTGTATGGATCCAACTGCTAAAATTATCCCAGACTGTCAGTATCATTATCTGTTGGCTGAGAGGGTACCTCTTTATATGCTTCTCTCAACAACTGCTACAGCGATAAACTGTTCAGCCATTAAAACATCCTTATTCCTCTCCAAGTTTATTTTTTTCCTTTTCTACTGAGCCATAGAACACCAAACTCTACCTAAAAACACAGATGATATCCTGAAGGAAAGGTAATGGCTACCTGCCTACATCTGGAATGCACAAAAAAGAGTCTTTTAATTTGAAAATGAAATCTATTACATTAGATGAGGTCAGCAATATCACCAGGTCTTCACAGTAAACACAGTGAATAGAAAAGGAGTTTATGAAGCACGTGATTAAAGCTACAAAACCTTAATTCCAGGGTTATGTAAAATGTCAGGAAGTCTCTATCTCACAGGGTGAAACACAAACATTCTATGTTTTGTCTCACAATAGAACCTTAGACATAAAGTGGTTTAGACATAAAATTTCAAGGTGACTAAGATGACCCATGACAGATGCCATCTGTGGCTTCAGGACTGCTAAACAGAGACACATTGTTCAATGCCTCTAACTTCCTCTTATACCTGAGACAATTATCTCCTTATCCATTAAAAGGGAGGAGCAATTTTTTAACTTTCATGTCATTTGGGAATAAATTAATTTGTATTCTATATTGCAATCTTTACAGATGAATAGGGAAGTATACTTCCATCATCCTATTTAAAAGGATACATTTTCAATGCCATGGAAAACATCTGTCTGGTTATACTAGTACCAAAGACCTATTAACTGCTAATAGGAAACCTAAGTTTCCTTACTTAGGTTTCAGGCATATAGTCTGTAGGGTCTCTGAGAATATCCAATTTCCTTCTTATTCTCACAAATGCTACTCGGCCTACTGACTTTCTTGAATAACTCCTTGACCTGGTGACACAGCTCCTCGACAAGGACACACCTCCTTCAGAGGAGATCAGCCCCAGTTTCTTGGATGGGCACCAGGCACTCTGTACTACCAGGGGCCTGCAGACATCGACTTGTCAGAAGGTCTCCCAGGGGAAGCCTCTGAGATCACTGGTGCAGCAACAGCTCCTGGGGGAGGAGTTTCGTGGCACAGAATAAACGCAATGTTGGCAGGTCTGATTGCTAAGACAGGACAAGGAGCCTCCGTGTCCCCCTCGGTGTTAACAGCTGCTCCTATGTGCTGCTCTCTGGTTCTGCTACTGTGCTGATCCTCCTACAAACAGGAACCCTCCCTGCACAGATTATGGCTTATAAAATGCCATTCTGAATATTAAAAGGGGTTTGTAGATTTGGGATTTTTTTTGTTTTATTGTAAAATTGACATTCCAGAAAGTTATTTCTGTGGGGTTTTTTCTAAGTTAAAAAAACCAACTACTTTTTACCTCCTGACCTCACTTCTTAAGATCAGTACTAAAGAAACTAAGTCAGCTTTCTGTTTTGTAAAGTTCTGAGGGTCTTCTACATTTTGATGCACAGCTGCTATTTGCCTGATCATTAGGCTTTCCAGGAAATCAACCATTGCTATAATGGCTATTCAGGGATTGATACAGTCAAACCCCCCAGGTCAACAGAAGCAGCTCCATTGTTTGCCATGTTCTTCTTCAACCCATCTATCCCCCTCCAGAGAGGCTGGGGTTTGTCATTCTGTTTCTGTCTTAGAAGTGTGACTGCATCCAGTAAAAGGCATCAAATGTTACATAAAAGCATCTTTCATTGAAACCAGTAATGGTGAAGAACAACCTTCTCTACCTTGCAGGTCAGCTTTGGTCAACTCAACTTTGTTAGCAAAAAAATTAAAAAAAAAAAACAAAACAAAACAAAACAGAAAACCAAACAAACAAAAAGCAAAAACAATAAATGACAGGTTAGTATAAAGGCAGATAAACCAGGGTAACATCACTTTGAATAAATAAAAGCTGGTATAACTATCACAGCCAACATGCATAATCAAAACATGCAAAAATGACAACGTAAGCAATAAGGGCAGAGAGGGAAAATGACTACATTAATGCAACCAACAGATTAAAAAAAACAAATATAAAGAAAAATGCATTTCATTCATGCATACACAAAATCACAAAATTTACAGATAATACAAAGAGAACAAAAACCATCACATTCTTAAACCCATCTCTCAGCATTTCCCAATAATTTTAGAGAGATTTTGTCTTATTTGAGAAATACATAGAATCCATTTAAGTAAAAAAATCTATTTGACTTTCAATACCTCACTCAAGCATATATTAAGTTTGTTTGGCTTTTTGTCAAAAGTGGATTTATTGCCAGAAAACCCTAGAGGACTGTTAACTCTGTAAGACAAAAATTTCTGTTTATCCAAAGAACTGAACTTGACACTGGATATAAGTGACAGTAGCACCTTGCCCCCTCACAAGCTGTCACCTGCTCAAGCATTTCAACACATCCTTAAAAAAATTCACATCAATAGGCAAGCAGACAGCTCAGGCTTTAGACCCATATAGTCTTAATCAGCCATCAGAGCAATCAAAAAAACAAAGAGTACCAGCTCATTCTTTCCCCTAGGTGGGAATGATTTTGTTATCTGTGGTCAAATCATAGTCCACATGGCAAAAAAAGAATCACAGATCTAGGTCTGTCTAAAGTTCCAAAACCACTTTCTGAAACTTGAAGAGTATTAAAAGCAAAACAACACCACTGATGCTCTTCCATGTAGGCACAGGATTTATTGTCTTTTTCAAATATTTTGTTTGGGCCTCTTTTTGTTTGTTCTGTTTTGATTGGTTGGTTTGTTTTTTTTAATAGAGTCCAGTTTACAAGGAAGCCACATAGATTTTTGGTGTGTTATACCTTGATTCTAAGTTTTCTCTTTCAGAATGGAAAATGTAGAGGACAAAGATGGGAGCACAGGCAGCACCTTCTGAATCCCCTGCCACTGAAGGTTAAATATTTTTATTACACAGCACAATAGGAACAAGAAAAGACCAAATCATGAACCTCATTGCTCAAAAGATGGTTATTTAAGAAGTGCATACTTACCTTCTTAACCTTCTGTTCTCAAAAGTTCTAATATCACAGCTGATACTGAAGAAGGATTGGTATTTCTCCTTTCCCCATTGTCTTCTTTTACATTTACAACCCAATAAATTAGAACTGACATGTACAGATGCCATTTCCTGTGGTTCCTAAGAATGTTAACATTTTGAATCTTTGCTACTGTTTCACAACCTATGAATGACTCAAGGTGGCAATTATCCTCCTGCTCAAGATAGTCAGATTTTTCTTCCCATTTTTGAAACTGCTTTACTACACAGAGCTATAAAATCCCTTTTTACTTAAACAAAATTCAAAAGAAAGGGGGAAGGAATAGAAAGAGGAGAAGGATGCATTTCTCCATGCATCATTTTCAACACTTATTTTAAAGAAATCATTTCTCTATAACAAACAAGTACTTTCCTACTTCACTGCATCTCATTTTCCTTGTACCTGAGAGAAAAGCTCATATTTATTCCATAAATCCAGTAGCACTATGAGAATAGGATACAAAAGCAAGGAAAAGAAGAGATGTCAAACCATCATGAAGCAAATTAATGCTCCACTCTTCAATGGACAACCTTTGATTCCAGAGAAAAAGTGAAGTATGACCAGACTTTAAGTTTCTCTACTGTGCAGATGAAGAGTGAAATCCTTTTTGACATTATCCTGCTGTGCAACTTTAAGCATGAGATTAGATTTGCTGTTTTCTACATACTGCTTAGTATGCAAAATGTGTTTCTGATTATCCAGCCAGTATGTGTCATTCATGCTTTTCATGCACCAGCAAATTCCAAAGGTTAACTATACTATTTCATGGAAAGTAGCAAAAGATTATGATTTTACTGCGGGATCTGGAAAGAAGATTAAATTAGGACAAAAAAAAGGTCCCAAAACACCTGGGATAGTGTCAGCCAGTTTAATAATCAGTCTCCTTTGTGAGAAGCTGTTAGTGGAACAGGTGAGGTAGAAGCAACATCTCTAAACCACATAGAAAACTACCTTGCGGAAGAAATAAAATGTTCTTTAGCCACTGCTGTTAGGTTTGTTTGGCTGGGGTCAGGATGGACTGAAAATATTTAGAACTAGCAGGTGAATTTCAGATAGCTCTAGTGTCCATGGTGAGCAACATAAGGATGTTCAAATAAAAGAAAGGAAAACACAGAAGAACATATGGAAAATTAATAAAGAGGTGAAAAAATTCCTCAAAGGCAGAAAATACGCATTAATACTGAGGGCATCCTCTTTAAACTACACAAAAGGTTGGACATCTGCTTAACTTTTTTGAGAACCATCAAGAAAAAAACAGTGAATCATTCTGTCAAGATTTTTGTGGATGGAATAAATTGATCCATTGATCTAGTAGTAAGATCAGGAATGAGGAGTTCAGCAAGAAGAATTCATTTTAAATGTATAGAAGTGAGAAAAAGCTGAGCTGAATTTTAAATTGTTTACTTTAAGGAAGGGAAAGGAGGTCACCTGGTACAACTTCTATCTACCAACTCTTTGTATACGCCATTGTACAGACATCTTTTCTCTCCAACTGTAGATATTTGATGTAGGAATAGTCTGTATTGCTCAAACTCAGGAGCTAAAAGTTTCCAACTTGTTGAGACGGAGCCTGGAGAAAACTACATCCTGAGAGAAGAAGACTTATTTTCTTCTGTTTCTGATGCTTTGCTTGTGTCTAGGAGCCTCCACCCACTCTTTCAAAGTGGTTTGCAACACATAGATGAATTTCATACTTTTATCACAAATACATGAATATCTGGCAGATTAATTTTATGGGTCGGGAAAGCAAAGCCCAAAGTAGGTGGCAGACTTGCCTTCAGGCTTCCGTTAGAAAAGGTCCTCCTATTTGAAATCCTTTCTGAGAATTCATTTTGTCTCTTCAGTGTGTTTAATACCCTAATGCAACACTGACACAATTTAAGTCTTATCACTTCCCTACCTTTGGTAGCTTTTCTCTCAGGCCCTCTCACCAATACCTTTTTTCGGGGTGGTGGTAAGAGGAAGGGCCCTCTTGTTATGTCAGAGATAGTGATGAAATCTGTAGTGAGCACAAGAGCTCAAGAAACTGTAAAAATGAACAAGTATATCGGTACCATGTCATTCTCTCCAAGATTTATTCTCCTCAGAGCTCTGGGTAGCACACCTGAAAATACCAGACAGCAAGGTGGTTTCTGGCTTTGCCAAATCCCTTCCTGGGAAACACAAGCTGCCACTACAGATCTGAACAGACCTTCAAGATCTGTGAAGAGCTGCCTGTTGTTCCTGAAAAATCAGGAATGTAGCAACCGCAAAGGAGCAATGAAAATAAACCAAACCACTGCATAAAAAAAAAAAAAAAAAGGAAGAAGAAATAAATGTGTATGATATTGTGATATGAAGCTTTAACTCCATAAAATCATTTGACATTTCAGACATTCTTGGATTCTCTTCTTTCAGATAATCCCCCTCAAAATCCTTTGCCAAAAGCAATGGTACTACAGGACACACTGAAACACAAAACATGTCAGTGCGGTAGCTATCATCTTGTCAAACACACTGGTGATTGAATGGTAGACTTCAAAAGCAACCTGATATGTCACCTAACAAAGGGGATGAGGAGGTTATTTAGTTTTGCTAGCCTAAAAAAAACTCCATAATTTAAATAAATTATAGCAACAGAATGGATAGGACATGAGAGATAAAGTAATTCTCGGCTTAAATCTTGAATTGGCTTTTTTTTAGAACTACTATACACTGCTAAACACCAGCCAATTTTGGTCTCAAGGATGCCTGCATTTCAAGAGTGACTCGTATATATGACTAAGAATGTTTAGGAATTCTTTGGATTCCGTAGAAAATGATGTCCTATAAATACAATTTATTGAAAGTGCTTCCTGCTCAAGTAGAAGCCTTACTCATCACTGGAACACAGATAATTCTATACTGTGGTAGGTGTGTGCTTTGGTGCACAGGGAGGCTGAATCATGCTTAAGCACATGAGAGGAACAATGTGGTCAAGAAAATTCAGTGGCTTCCTCAAATTGAATAAAAGGAGGAGGCAGCAGAACCAAGACAATAAGGAATATTACTTTCCTATTAAAACTTGTGAATCTTAATGGGTGGTATGAAACAGCGTACTGAAATATACAGAGATAACAGACATGAACAGGATGCAACAGTGTCACCCCTTTGTAGCAGTACTGGTGCATCTTAGACAGGACAGTGCTGTCTGCTGACCTACACCACATATTCTACTGTCCTCAAGGCTTTCTTCCTCTACACATTCTTTGATTCTGTCCTGAGATCAAACCGACAGTTTCTGAGAAAACAACTGCCACACCGTAATCTCGGCCTCTGAAAGCAAAGCCACAACAAAAGACAAGCATTATCAGAAATCTCTCACATGACCTTTGAAAGACAAGATTCATATGTGGGAATGGAATAACATTTCTTTAAGTGTGCATGTTCTCATCATGGATGTGGTCCATCTGCCCTCCATGATGAAATTTGGAGACGTCCACCAAATCAACACACAGTACAACTATTCAGACAAAAAGCCTTCAATTGTTTATTAAAAATGTATTTAAATATCATGAGGCAGCAAGGACTATTTGGGACTTCTACCCTTAAAAGCATTAAGACTGCACCCAAGAGCACTTCAGATGGAAACAAACTAAAGAG
Organism: Erpornis zantholeuca; assembly: GCA_013400515.1. Classification (NCBI taxonomy): domain Eukaryota; kingdom Metazoa; phylum Chordata; class Aves; order Passeriformes; family Timaliidae; genus Erpornis; species Erpornis zantholeuca. Next base: position 15,359 of record VZTN01020676.1, read on the forward strand.
GCCTAAACAAGGACTGAACACGCTTAGAGTTTTTCTTTCCCTAGAGAATGGGAGATAGGTGTGACTTTCACCAGCAGGCAGCAAGAAAGGTCTGAGATGAAGCCTTGAGGATTGCTATGATTCAAAAAATCAGCTTTATGGTGACCAAATTCTCAGTTTTTTTACTAATACTAAAATATGTTGGCAAAAAGAATATGTTCTTCTTCAGCAGTTTGTTTGGTACTGAACAGGAACCATTTGGGAAGGTACCACAGGCACGGCTTTCCAAGATCAAGTTCTTCCAAAGAGAGAATGAGGACCATCACTGACCTTATCATCCCTTTTTTTAGGTCTCTTTCCAATGTTGAGTCCTGTTTGAAGGACTATAGAAGAGAAGAGGAATTTACGTTCTGGAAAGTGAACCAATCTCCACATTCAGGCAGCAGCTGTGCTGGTACCACATTGGCACACAGACAAGGCAAGTGCCACATTATGTGTTTTGGGAGTGGCACTGATGTTACACAGCCTCAGCAATATAACACTAAATCAAAGAACTGCCCTGGGTACAGGAGAACGAAACACCACAACTCTAATAATGGGACAGAATCTTCTGGGAAAGCATCATGGCTCTGTTCCTGAGCCACACAGAGAACAGCATAGTCTAACTGGGAGGTCCTCTGAAGGAGGAGGGCTAGTAGAGATCACATACCAGCTAAACAGCCAATGGATTAAGATAATTTTAAACAAAAGAGTTATCAAAAAATCACTAATATTAAAGAGCTTTCAGTGTGTCAAGGATAAACAGAATTGACTTTTTCATAAATCTCAAATGCATTTTCTTTCCTTGAGCCTTATAAACAGCAACACAGAAAAGGTGCACTTCTTTTGGTATGTTGACTCTGCCACAAATGGGCAAAGACACAAGTTCTCCTACACTATGCTCATTTCCACAAGGAACAAAGTGGTTAATAGGCACTATTAAGAAAAAGAGAGAAAGACAGAATGAAACAAGCCTACAGCTATGTGGTACCAATGGTGTGAGATGGGAGATGACCTGGAGTGAGCTCCTGTGAGAGGACAAAAAATTCTCACAAACTAGAGTATTATTGTGGGAGCATGCAAGGAGGCTTGGGGCACAAGAGCTCCCAGCCAAACAGAACACTGAGACACACGCAAGGCATCAGATCTAAATGGATGCTCAGTTTGGTACTCAAAGTCATCTCTAAGATGATACTTTCAATCCTAAGAAGGGACAGTCTTGACAAGTGGCAAGGCTTCATCATGATGTAACTTGTAATCTTCACACAGAAGTGAAAGATGATCAAGGTGTCATTTCACTTTGTGAAATTTTTGAAGGATCAGTTTGGGACATACATCTTGTCTTAGCAAACATACATAAAAACTTTACAGAAGAAGCTACCTTCCTCTAGTGACTGGTGGCCAACACAGCAGACCGGTACTGAGTGATTCTAGACATAATGGTGATTGTCATTTAACCCAGATTGCAAAACCTTGGAGTTTTGGATCACAAGTATCCCAAGTGCTTTGTGAATTGAAGCCATATGCATTTTACTAAGTCAGTGATGCTGATGTCAACATTCTTGTAACTAATGGGAGCTTACAGGAACAGCAAATTATTTAAAGAGGCTTCAAGAAATCACTACTCTTTACATGCTTCAAAAAGTAACTCATCCCACTTAGTTCTAAACTCGCTGGTAAAAAGAAATGTTTTCCAGAGAGAAGAGGCAATGCCTCCAGTGCTTTCACTGGAGCCCCATCTCATCAAAAATTAACTCCTCTTTTGGTCCAATCTTTACCCTTCAGTTCCTTCTACTTTCCACTTCCTGTCTCTATTTGTTCTTCAAAATATTTACTTCTGTGGATCCCAAGAAAGGGTGTTTGAAGCACAAATGAACTGAATGTTCAGAACATCTTCTGAAGTATTTTAAGACTACTGTAATGCTAATAAACCACTTTGAGAAAACTACTACCAAGTCATATTCCAGCCCCTAGTACCATCCTTTCCCACTAACAAAGGTACCAACTCATAGGGGATGGACTATACATATAAGAAAAGAGTTGCTAAGCCACTCACAGAAACTACCCATCCCTAAGCTGCATTTGGTAGACATAAGTGTAGTGAAGGATATTGCAATGGAAGCAAACTAATGAAATGGACGGTAAGGTAAACAAGTAGGTGCACGGAGTGCAACAATGAAGTGTGAAGTGAGTGCTGGAGAGGGGAACCTCTCTGAAATCAATTTTACCTTCACATCCACGCTCAATCTGCCCACTGCGGTGCAGAGCATCGTTGATAAGGTCAGGCAGACGCCCATTCAAGTCCACAGATGCCAGACAACCCTGAAATCCATCACGTGAGGCCACGAGCTTCGGGAGGTTGCTATACATGCCTTGAGCTAGGCCAGCAATGTAGAGATCACCTAGAGGAGAGAGGGGTAAACATACAAAAGAAGAACGTTACACACCTTCTAGATTAACTTTTCTTGCCACCAAACGTGAATAAAGCAAAGTGAACCCAGGTTCAGAAAAAGTCAAAAACAGAGCAACATACTGTGCAAGAAGTAATTTCTTCTTCCTTTACTACAAAAAACCAAAGCAAACTGCAAAATAAAACAACCAACCAACAAAAAAAAAACCAACAACCAAAACAAAACAGGGAAAAAAAAGACAAAAAACAAACAAAAAACCCCTACCAAACAAAATCCCCTCACAAAACCCCCTGAATAATCCCAGTTGCAATTGCTACATAACTAGGAAAAACTGCAAAATGAAAATTTCTGAAAAAACAAAATATGACAAACTATTCTGCTGATCTGATAAGATCTTGTCAAACAAAAAGAGATAAATGAATTTTAAAAGCCAAAATGTGCAAAACCCAGATTTACTGTTCTGTAACACATGGTTACTGTAAGCTTTCTCTTGTTCACTAGTTGAGCCCTGCAAGAATAAAAGGGGAATCTGCCAATCTTATAGAGTTTACCTTTAAGATCCAGATTTTTGGCACCATTGATAACCTGAGTGACCACTTTAGTGTCCACCTTTAGGCTGTGTGTGTTACTGTTATCTCTGGTAATGACGACATTGTGCCATTGGTTGTCATTAAGAGGACGATCACTGTTGCCTTTGATAACATTAGGTCCATTTCCAAGGTCAAACACATAGTGTATATACCTGTAAACATAGCAAGAACTAATTAAAATTCTGGAGGAACTCCAGCATTATTGACCCTTATTCTAGCCAGAGCTGATAAATTAAAGTTAAAAAGTCGTGAAGCGAAATATCTCTGGGTTAGAAAGCTCTAATAAGCCAAAATATTAGCCACTGCTCTGAAAGAATATAGTTGTTCCCTTTACACCAAAGTGCAAGGATTAGTATTTTGAGATTACAACATTTCAAGTAATCAGATTCTAACCATAAAATATTCATCTTTTCCACAAAGTTGTCTCGGAGACAAAAAAACAGTCTGTGCATATGATTTTTTCAAATTGGTAATATTGATAAATGTACTGGGGAGCAACACTAGACATGCTTATTTGGGGCATATATTTCCCCAAGTTCATTCTGAGTTTTGAATAACTCCCATAAGAAGTTAATTGGGAAACTCACTTGAAATATTGTACTAAAATTCACATGAGATCCTAGACTTATTTAAACAGCTGAAAAACAATTAGCAATGCTTTTGGCAAAAATTAAACACCCTAACGAAGACTGAAATCATGGGAGTGTTACCCTGAATTATTTATACAGCTCAAACACAGAAATCCACCTGAGAATAGAAGTATTCTACTTAGAAAAGAAAAGAAAAAAAGACAACCAAATTCAACTCTCAACAGAGCACCAGGAGCTCATGACTGTTGCTTTTTTTATTACTCAATGTCCCACTTACAGAAGCATGTGCAAAGCTAAAAACAAAACAGATTGAACCGAAATAAACAGGACTAGTAAACTGTGGAAAACATGTCTACCATGACTAAACCATAAGAGATCAGATTTTTTTCAGCTAACAAAGGAATTTTTTTTAATAAGCTATTGGTCTTTTGAAAAGAATATAGCAGCTCAAAAGCAAGCTGAGTTTGCTTTTCATCAAGCATGACCAGCAGAAGTACAAATTCAGCAACCCATATGCTTTTTCTTTTTCCTTCACTGGAGATGGCAGAAAAACGAGTGTTACAATGGAAAAAAAAAAAAAAAAGGAGGGGAGGGACCAGGGAAGAAGAGAGATACAAAGCCCTCAGCACATTTCCTCCTCCTCTGTGCTAATCTGTGAGGCTGACAGGACAAAATGGTAGTTTAACTATGTCCAAAAGACTTAAAATACTAATGCTGCACGCTGTAAAAATGTCCTTCCCACAGCAACAAGAGGAAGTCAGTGACAAAAATCAGGAATCTTAAGCTTCAGCATTTAAATGTTTTGCCTTACAGCTCAGCAAACAGAGAAAACATGAGTATCAGGTGAATTTCCCTCCATGCAAGCATTTTAGAGCTCACACATAAGTAAGTCTATCTATAAATAAGCTGGTAGAAAAAAACAGAAAGCCACTTACCCCTTGACTAGTTCAACTGCGATAAAGTCATTGCCATCACCACTGTTAAAGAGGATGAAACCATCAGCTGAGGTTGTCTTGAACTGAAAGAAGAGGTGCATGGATGTGTAAGCCTGCAAGGTGGCCAAGCTCAAGTAGCTGCTCTTAGTCTTGAATGTCACAGGGTCAGCTATAATGTTGCGGAGACCAAAGCGTGCCTTCAGCTCACAATAGTCAATGTCACCGTTCTTGCACAGGTCAATGTAGAGCATCCCGTTGAACATGAGGCTCTGCAGGTGGCCGATGAAGCTGGAGGGGATGACAGAGATGTACCGCTTCTCTGTCATGATCCCTGTCTCAATGTTGTGGAACTCCAAGCGGGTATGATCACCAACCATTGTGCCTGAAGGACAGGAACAAGGAGGAATATTGAGGATCAGCAACGGGTTATATGGAGCCCTCCACACTCCAGTTTCCAGACCAACAGCAGAACTAAATCCCATCTGATCACTCTTCAGTAGCTTGCAAAGGAAAGGATGTACAGAATCTTGGTGAAGAGGCTTGGTAGAGATGTATGAGTCTAGCAGTTACCAAAACCTGGCAGAAAAGACAGGTCCCTAAAGGGCCATGAGCAGCAAGCTCTGTACTTTTCCCTGTACAGACTTCCTTGTTTGTGAAGAAGACCAGGTGTCTCCCTAAAGGCCTACAGTGATCTATTTGATCCAGCAGACCATCTGCCAAACTCAAACACTTCTGAAACAAATTTTCCAAGTGCGCTTTCTGAAAACACTTGATAAACATAGGTTAATATAAATAGAGCAGTGAGAGAAGTGTGAACAGTCATAAAATTTCTGGTATTTATTCCATTGTTCTCTTCTGGTGCCTGATGTTATTCCTCTTCTTTTAAGAGCATGGCAGGAGGGAAACACACAAAAATGCAACAGGTAAAATGCCCTCCATATATTTAAACCATTAACCTACTACTTGGGCTATTTTCCACATCATGACAGATTTAACCTCTCAAAATATACAAGCTATTCATTATACCAAATCCTACTGTCAGACTACTCCTACAGCATATTTAAATGTCTCACTAAGTGTGCTAGGTACCAGAGCAGACACAGAACCCATGTAGATAGATGAAATATAACAGTATGCTATAAATCCAAGTTGTGCAATATCAGAATGAAAACCCTTTCAGCCAAACTTATTTTAGCCCTCCATTAGTTATTCATTAAGGCAGTTTTAGCTATTTGGTCACACATGCAAGTATCATTTCTGAACAGGCCTTGCTCCATTAAGCAAACAACAGGAATGAATGAAATACTAAGAATTTAAATGTTTTCCTATCATTCACTGTACAACCACTATTCAAATTCTACTACATATAGGCAATCATTTTTTCTCTCATGACATTTGCTGCAGTTCTGCATGGGGTTTATGCAGCATGGTGTTGGCTGTGGGATGGCTGCAGGGCAGTCTTAGTGAGGAGAGGCCAGGGCTATCCCATGCCTGATACAGCCTGTTCCAAATGGCTCTAACTCTCCCACCACAGGGCACAGCTGAGGCCCAAGGACATAATGCTACCTACAAGTGAGAAACAAAAGGAAAAAGAAAACTAACCCAAACCCCTATGAACACCAAGAAATGAGAAAAGGGAAGGAGCATTCCAGGTACCAGAGCAGAAATTCTCCAGTATCCACAGAGAAGACCATAGTGGTGCAGGCAACTACACCGCAACCCATGGAGGACTACCGTGCTAGAGCAGGTGGGTATTCCCCGATGGAACTGCAGCCTCTGGAGAGCCTACACTGGAGCAGGTTTTCCTGAAAGCCTAAGGCTCCATGCTGGAGCACTTCATGAAGGACTGCACTGCATGGGTAGGACCCACACTGGAGCAGGACAGAAGTGTGAGGAGGAAGGAGCATCAGAGAGGAGCTGCCACAGGCTGACCGCGGCCACCATTCTCCAGCCCCCTGCTCCGCCTAGTGGGGGCAGATGGGAGAGGCAGAAAGGAGAAAACCAAATAAAAGAGGAGCAGACACCTTTTTACTTTTCGGCTTTGTTCCTCACCATTCAACTCTATTTTTAATTGGCAGCAAATTAGATTAATATTCTCCAAGTCAAGTGTGTTTTGTCCATGATCATAATCACTGCACAGGTGCAGTCCTCTCTTTTAGAAGGTTTTCCAAAGCAAACAGACACACTACCTGTTCGTCCCTCTCCTAACATTTTAATATGCTGGTCAAATTCACCAGGTTTAAAAACCAGAAGGAAAAAATATATTTGAATTCACATTAGTTTTGTGAAATTTGACAACTGGATAAAGACCCGAATAAATACTTCTATGTGCTATAGACAGACAAAATTTATCAACAGTATCTTATTTGACTGCATCTATTGGTCAACAAGCATATATACACAACTCTCAACCAGTCACTCCAAGAGATACTTGCCAGTCATTGGGATTATACCTGAGAATCATTCCAATCACCATGGCTGGATCCAGGACAAACTCCTCCAATTCCCCTAGGTTATATATATCAGCTGGGACTTTTAAGCTATCTCCTGAAATCCCCTAGCATTTCTCACCTAAAGAGTTTCCAGGCATTAAAAGACAAAAAAAACCCAACAAAAAGACAGTAGTCCTTTCAAGACCTTTTCTACTAATCTACTAACTGTGGTTTTGGTTTTTTTTTTTCTGTTGGGGATAGAATGAAAGCTGAACACATTTACAAAGACACTTGGATGATACATCCTGCTTTGTAATTTCTAGAGAGTCAGATTAAATTAACTGATGGTCATTTTCTTGCTTAGAGCCTCTGGAAACACTGAAGTATTCCTAATTCACCTCTCATGATCATGTACAAACTGCAATCTTTCAGTTTATACTTTGTCCAAATGTGACCAAGTTTTATTCAAAGACAGCAAACAAGCACAGCTGTTGTTAGAAAAAAATATTATCTACTACTTGGAGCTATCTACTCCAAATATGAAGAAAAAATATTATACAAACCAATTCACCTTTTTCACTTATTCCAAATTTTACCAGTATATCTAAATATAAATGCAATTATACAAAGCCCATGGAAACTTCAGTCCAAGCAGACACAGCTGATCAAACTTAGAAGCAGCTGAAGGCAATCACAAATTTCTGACTATTTAGAAATTCAAGTGTCAGGACCAATGCAAATGTTTTTAAATCCTGAAACAGTTCTTTACCAGAAATAATATTATTTTAGTTTGAAAAATGGCAGTTACCAGAAATTGAAATAGTATATGGGAAAATTTGTTTAGACAAGCTTTCCCACTTTCACTGCTGGGATTCTTAGAGGCTTAAAGTTTCAGCTTCAGTGTTATTAAATGAAAATTTATTATTTTTCCAAACCAGAAGTGTATTTCCTTAAAATTAGAAGGTGACTTTAAATAACAAAAAATTAGAAAAATAAAATAAGGAGATGTCAATGCTCAAAGGCAAGAAAACTACTCCTTTGTTCTTCTGCACTTAAAAAAATACAAGGCAGTGGTGGCTTGAGTAGGAGAGAAAAGCCAAGACTGGGAAATCTGGAGTACACTGGGACAGGGAGCCCAAATATAGGGGGCTATAAAATAAAAGAGAGTGAGGGAGTTTGGAGGAGGTGAACACAGAATCTTAGAAAAGGTGAAAAATGAGAAAACTGGGGCTGGCTTAATAAAAAAGAAATGGTATTAGAAGCAGTAGTGTAGAAAGTTAGGAGTAGTTCAGTGAAAAGCTGAAAAGGACATGGCAATACAAGATCAGAATCAGGACAGAGATGTAATTTCCTAGGAAATCATGGAGTGCAATCCAGTATTTTCTGATCTCATTAGCTATCAGCCCCACCTGCAGAGTTCACCTCTAGCTCCCCCGCTGTGCTCTATGGAGTACTGTACCTACTACAGCAACCAGAAACTCTCTAGTTCAAGTGGTAGCAGACAGAAAAAATTCCAGCCTCCACTGTGGTATTTGGGTGCTAGCAAGATGTCATAGGGAGGAATAAATCTGCTATATTCGTGTCTCATTTACCACTAATGTTCTGAGGTCTCTTCTGAGGTCAGGAGGAATGTGGGACAACAGTTTTGTGATTAAGCAGTAAAATGCTGTCCAGAAGAATTGGATTCTGTCTCCGCCTTAGATGTCCTACAGGAAACCAAGTCAGACACTTCATTACAGATTTTTCATAGGTTATCCTTAATTGTCTACATCTAGTTCTTCAAGTAGCATGGTTGAACTCATTTAAAGGACATAGTTTACAGACATGCTGAATCATTCTGATGCAAATGACTAAAAATACATGCCAAATCGGTACCAAATACATCCAACTTTAATCTGGTGCCTTGTTTCCAAAGCTGCAAAATGGGAAAAAGATGCCCACTTGCCTCACATAACACAGACATGGTAATAAATCCAGATCAATCTTCTTAGTTCTGTATAAACATATTGATGAGTAGCCCACAACACAGACACAAAAATTAAAAATTTAAAAATTAAAAACACAAAAAATAAAAATAAAAATAAAATTTCTTTTTAAAAAAGCAGGTCTAAATTTAGAGCAAAATTCACCTGGCATGCACTGCTCTAAACAAGCAATAAGAAGATGGAAATCAAATAGGCTGTTTATTTTTACTGGGGGCCCAATTTAGACTTCTGATCTATGCCTGAGACAGCAAGAATCCTGTGGAAAAATCTATGAGACCACATCACTGAAGACTGTTATCATCTGCCCAAGGAAGTGGGATGCAGATTGCACAGAAAATCTTAACTCTGGCTTTTCTGACTTTTGACTTTGCCATGATGGCATTCTTTTAAGTGATATTTTTAGCTGTAATGCATCTCTAATTATGTAATTCATATATATGTACATATGCATATCCTATTTTAGTATAGGATTGTATCATTAGTATTTATAAACTCAGTTTCGTGAAAAAGAGACTTCAAAACCAGATGGCTTTGGGGGATCGATTCGGTAATGCAGAGAGTGCCACCTCGTGGTGCTTCCTAAAAAAAGCACATCCAGAAGAATCGTTCTCAAATCCAGAAGGAATCGGGATGAAGAGTTTGCCAACATGTGTCACTAATTCAAAAAGTTCCCTCTTAAATAAAATTCATTTTTCCTATAAGCTAATTTTGACCAAGCCACCACCAAGTTTGAGTTCCAACAAGGAGAGGGAATGATTTTTCTTGCATATGTTTTTTTGCTCTCTCTGGCAAAATCACAGCCTATGTAGCACAGCACTTCAGAGAGAAAACATTTCAAACCATTTTCCTGTAAGCTAATTTCTTTGGGCTTCAGATTTCTGACTCCTGGATTTCCAAATAATCTAAATTACCACACTATTTAAAATATTTCACATTCATACAGAAGAAAAAACTTTTTGCAGAGATAGGATATAGTGTTCTGGCACTATGTACGGCAGCCATTCCTTCTGGTTGCATTCTGAGTAGAAGCTACTCAGAAAAGAGTATCTCAGCTTTCGGCAAACCAGCATGGGTGTCAGCTAACAATCATACCCTCATCGGTTTTGCATCCAGGGTTCCCGCTCTTTTTGATTCTATTATCAGCCTCCAGACTGCTGATGTTTTTCTCAAAAACCCAGTTCCTCAAGTAATATAGAACTATGAGAATTTTAGACCTTCAAAAGAAAAGAAAGATAGGTTTCTGGCTCTTGCAGTCATGGAGAAATGGACCAGAAAAGTATATTCTCTAAAATTTTGCAATTAGAAAAAGATCAATCTAAAGTACTTTCATTATTTCAATACAAATCTCAATCTGGGACACATCAGTTTTCTTGATTGATTGATCTTTTCTTTCCTCCCTTCAACTACCTTTGTCTGCAAAAAGACATAGGAGCTCAAAAAGCTGTCTGGTAATGCAGAAAAGAAAATTTTTAGAAAGTTTTTTAGAAAGTCGAGAATACCCAAACTACAACAAAACAAAAAAAAAAAAAAAAAAAAAAAAACAAGGAACAGCAGAGACATAAATCCATGGTCTGTGATACATGTACTGCATGCAGGTTTATCATCAAGGAAAAGTTTGTGCAGAGGGATGGTCTAGAGAGCCTTGGCTTTGATTCCACAGCATTGGAAACCATCTTGTTAACTCAGGAATGGAGTGTACTCAGTCCACCTCAAAAAGAGCCTGGACCAAGAGAAAGTTCTGCTGAACACCTCTGCAGTCTGAGATACATGCACGCTTCTCTGTCCCCATAACCTGTATCTCATGTCGTTACATTTGTCACAGAGGTTTCTGGTGCCGGCTAAGAACAGTCTCTCAGACCTGAACATTCATTTTCAACACAGCAACACTAAATGATACACAAGTGGTAACAGAAAGGTGGGGGAAAAGTTACACATGAGAACAGGGAGGAGGGGCATAATGGCAAAGACTAGAAATAGAGATACAAAGATAGGGATCAAAAAATACTGATACATGACACTTACCCTCGGCAACATCATCATCCACAATCAGCTTGAGGCTCTTTCCTCGCCGAACCACCCGGACAGTGTGCCACTCATTGTCATTGAGTTTCTGGCCAGCATAAAGAGTTTCAGGTCCCTTGCCTGGGAAGGGTGATAGGTGCAGCAGTTAAACCAGGCCCACAATCACTTTAGTACTTGCTCAATGGGAAAAGTCACAAAAATCAACCTGGTGTGATACAGACCAGTAGAGTGTACAGGCATTTAACAACCTGTAATTAACCCTCACACCTACACCTCCCCAGCTCAGGCAATCACAAACCCTTCCACTCAGTCAGGTGCTTTCCTCTGCAGAGCCCTAGGGTCACATGCATTTAAATTGGGTAGAAACCTCTCTTGTGCTGTGGTACTAATTTCCAAACATCACACTGTACAACACACTACAGTAATAGGAAAACAAGCTGATGATTGAAATATCCCTAAAGAGGAGCCACTACAGTAGCATTTTGCTCTCCTAAGAATCTGGATTTACAACATCCCCAAGGTACTTAGGATTCTTTTCAAAGTTAATCACACTGGTCTTTCAACATTTCAGTATCAAACACCAGGTTGGTTTCAGTCTCAAAAAAACCACCAAACCAAAAACGAAAAAACCACCAACCCCTCAAAAAACAATAAAAAAACCCACAGAACTTCAAACCCCATCTTCAAAAATAATTTTAAAAAATTAAAATCTCAAAAAGAACACCATTCACCAACCTGGCTGATTGCTTTAAGGTTCTTTGGCAAAGCAGCCTAGCTTTGAGGTGCTTACTTCACCCCTTGAATTACAGTCAAAATAGGAAGAGGAACCATATCTTCTCCAAAAGGTTATACCAAGTTGCCCTTGCAAACAATGCTCCTGGGAAAACAGCATTAGTGCTACCCATACTTGTCCAGTTTTACTGCTCACCCATCACAGTTGACAGGCAATTACTTAAAAAATTAATTGTTCAGATTACAGAACCAGAACACCTCACTCACGTCAAACACTAAGTGAAATTGAATAATGGTGTGTGCTAAATTAAAAGCATCTATCCTCATTTCAGTACAGTACTAAAGTGCGGGATTTGATTCAGGTATACCAGAAAATGTAGAATGATGACAGCCAAACTCATTGGGTCTGGACCCACAGCCCAAACTGGCAAAAGGGGAATCCAAGAAAGAAAAAAAGAGACATAGTGAACACATTAAAAGAGATGGGACAGGGACAATGAGGCACTGCTACAGCTCATCCATCCTACTGCACAGCTAAAACTAATGTCAGATAGTACATAGCCCACAGGATGCACAGTGCCTAGTGAGCAACATTGCTGTAATTGCTTCTCACCAAAGGAGGAACATGGGCAAAGAAGGTGGTGACTCATTCAGCTAGGATACAGTGTATAGTAGAGGAATTCTTCAGAAGGAGATTAAAGCAAAACGAATATTCTGTTATTATTTTTAAAAAATCATGCATTTCATGCTAATAAAAAAAGGAAAATAACTTTTCAAATAAAGACCATTGCCAGCCAATTTTACCATAAACTAAGAGGAAAAAAATATTTTTCTAGTGACCTGAAAAATAAGAGTCATTCTTGGATTTAAAGGATGGGGAGTCATATATTGAAGTTGCAGAGAATATCTCCTCAGCAGAAGAAACACATAACTTCTGCTGTCCCTCTTCCACGCGCCAAAGACACATACCACACATGTAAATCCAGCTGAACAAGGCAGCTAGGTCATGGCCAGAAAGTTTAAGTTTTTTGGCACCAGACAAGCAAAACTCTTAAGAATCCAAGAAAGTTAAGCTAGATTTACATCAGCAAGTACATTTTATCCTAGAGCAGAATTTACAAAATTATATCTCTGCATGGCCAGTGAAATTATTGTCTACATCAAAATATACAGCATCAGTTACTACAGTTCTACACAGCCACTTCCCAGGTAGGAAGGTGAAAGAAGTCACCTGGTCCTGTGAGTTTGTATAATGCCATCTGAACACAGGGGAAAGGGGGGAGGGGCAGAAAATGCTTCTAAAAAACCCAGTCTTTTCCACATATCCATTAGGGCTCTGGAGGGCTCAGCCAACAGAAACAGTCAGGTGTGCTGGAGTCTGCTCAGCTGACAATGCAATGCTTTCTATGCAACAGCTCTGTATTCACCATGGTTGAGTAACTCAGCTGCTGACCTTCTAGTTCCCATTTTTCAACCCTAGATTGACAAAACAGGGATCAGCTAAAACAGTCTGCAGTTTGGCTTGTCTTGAGGCTCACTGTAACATTTTCAAAACAAAACTGTGACACCAACAGAAGTTACATGAATATATTCTCAGAAAATGTAGCTTAGCCAATTCACAAATAAACAAATAGAAAGTTGCAGCATTCCCACTTTTTTCCAAATGAGTAAGGTTGTCTACTTAGAAGTAACTGGTTAATAGCTTGGGCTAAAAATTTGAAAATTCAGCACTGCAGATATGAAATATTTTGTTATTTAAGCCCATGTCTTGATCAGCCAATTTATATTTGATCAGTAAAAACAACAACAAAAAGAAAGGTTTTAATACTTTTGTTTACTTACCACCCTCCCTTTTGCTAAAATGGGAATTGGCTTCTTTTAGTAGGGTTACCCAAATAACTCTACATACAAAAAGTCAGTACATTAGCATTCTGGTTTTTTAAACCAGACATATCTGATCTTAAAAGAAAGAACTAAACAAACATTATTTTACTCTATGCAAACTTTTATTTTCAAATGCTTTCAAGACATTTATGCAGCAGTGAGTTGACCTGAAAAGCAGCAAAATTGAGTCCCCATTTTTCAACTGAGAATGTACAAATGAATTGCTGCTCCTTGTGTGAGAGCCCATTGAATTCTTGAATAGTTCCAAGAACTGTGTGTACAGGAACTTTCACATCTGGATACCAAGATTCATTTCATTAAGCATGATTACTACATGTGCTGTTTGTATACAGATATTTATATGTGATCAATTTTTAAACAAGGACTTGAAGATTCCTAATCCAACAGTTGCTGATGCTGAGGAAAACAGAAAGGAAATGGGCCACATGTGCCAGCACCATAATGCTGCCCCTAAGGAACCTCCTGCCTGGTAAGGCATTTCTGTGGTCTTATGCTTTGCAGGTTTATGTTTTCTCCTCCTTTCATGCTATCTGCACCTACATCATCCTTCAACAAGGATAACAGACATAGGAGGAAGCAAAGCAGATTAAATGGGCAGAGAAGGAAAGCTAGAGATTTTTATCTTCCCTTTGTACAACATTCTTTTATAATAAAAGACAAGAAAAGGCAGACAAGGAGGTCTTGTAGCAATGAACAGCACACCTGGAAACACTTGTTAATTATAACACTTTGGGCCATTGGGCATTAGGTAATTTCTGCAATTTATTTAATTTTTTTGCATGGAAAGAGTAAAGGACAACATAACAGTAAACATAACAGTAATAAATTTTTATTGTAGTAGTAACTTAATAGTTAAGCTGACAGCATCACTCCTCTTGGCTTCTCTGACTGTCTTGGTCATTCCATCCCCTTTCCTCATGTTCTCTGAGGAACTGTGTATCATACAGAATTGGTCACCGTGTCTCATTTTCCACCTCAAATGAGGAAGGCTAGTGACTATTCCTTTTATGCTTTGCAGTGGCAAACACTACTTAATCAGAAGCAAAAATATCTGTCTCTTAGCCATTCCCAAATTCTGGGCATGAGTTCAGCTGCAGTTCAGGCTTCTTGGGCAAATATTGCTTGATTCAGCCACAACGACTCCTCCTCAATCTCCCATGAATCCTCCAACATCTACTCAAACTCATATGCACATTGTCATAAAAAACAATTAGTTTATGCTTTCAAACATGGGACAACTCCCTCAAATCTCCTCAGAGTGTCCCAAACATCATGTCTGTGTTAAAGGTGCACTGCTGCTTATTAATAGCTTGGCTCAAATAAACTATATAAAAGTCCCAAGAATACACATGCCAAAGTACAAAGAATCAAAAAGCAGATCATGCCCTTTAAAAAATGCCAAGTTGCTTTCCAAGTGCGCCCCAAGAACTCACTTGTTTAGAACAAACAACTGGTCAGAAGGAAGCAGTTCTGACAATACCTCTGAAAACATGCTTGTTGTCCACCCTCAGTGGCTAACAGCACATGGAAATTTCCTCCTATGAGGTAAAGGAGAAAGAGGCTTAATCCCCTCTGCAGTTCCTCACAG
>VZTN01020677.1:907-11450 GCA_013400515.1 Erpornis zantholeuca
ATATATTATATATTTTAATATAGAAATAGATATAAATATTTATCTATTTATTATATATTCCTATTATATTTTTTATATTAACTTTGGTTCTTGGTGATTTTAGGGTAGCTCCTGAGTACAAAACCACACAGTCCCACCTTGCACTGTCAGCTTCTCAGTGTACAGCAGGAACTTGCCACTGCCCTTCCAATAAATGTCCCAGAGGAATTATAATTTTGGCTCTCCACTGACACTGAAGCCTTCCAGAGATGTTATCATTACCACAGCATCCCCAGAGCCTTTGTGCCTCTGCTCAATGTCGTATGAACAATACAAATGAAGAAGGAAATGGTGAAAACACCAAATGATTGTTTATAATATCAGTGCTGTTGGTTTGGTTTGCAGGGGTTTTGTGGCTGTCCATTGTGGCAGAGCTTCTCTACATCGTTTTGCTGCTGATTGGAAACATTCTTATGTCAGTAGAAATATTCTACTACAGCTCTGTCATCGATGGCCTGAAGATCAATGCCTTCTCTGCAGTGGTCACCGTGTTAGCAGGTACACCTAAGTGTCTCCATTAATTACATCCAGAATACTCTTCCATCTGAAAATTAGTGACACTGTCCAGGTTTTAAAACCATTGCAATACCCATGGAGATGCTAACCATACAAAGTGATACAATATTTTATGGGAAAATATTATTTTCAGTTAATTATTTCTTAATGTGGTCTATTTTGAATTTTTTTATTTATGGCTTATGCTATTTTTAATGTAATTATTTTAATTTAATCATTTTTCGTTTCTTTGTCAGGTTGGTTGTCAGAGATTAAAATGCAACATACTCCTCCAATTAACTTGATTTTTTTAGTTTCTACGTGCTAAGCATAAAATCAGCGATAGCCAAACTGAAATAGCACTTTTAAGAGGGAATAGAATGTAGCTGGGTAATTGCTACTACAGAATTGTAATTAATTTTTTTTTTCATTTTCTTCACATTGTTTCCTAATCCAGTGCTGTTTAATTTTAGGATTTTAGGCAAACTAATTTTGGAAGAAGTAGTCCAATCTGAGGAATCTGCTCTGAATTGTCTGTTTATAGTCTGATGAGCAGGAGGAGGTTGGACTAGAGATTTCTGAAGGCACTTTATAGCCTGAAAGATTCAATCTGTATTATAGAATTCTTACTGAGGAATGCTGCAGTAAAGCAATTGCAGTTAATTCTTTTACTATAATTTCTTGTGGAACATGTGCCACTCTGCTGCACATGTTCAGGACTGTTCAGTGCTCAAAGTGATTTACACTTGGACATTTAATTGCGAGCCAGACAGCTGGCAGATGGCAAAACCTTATTCTCAAGATTGTATTTCTCTCTCCAAATTTTCAGCCTGGATCCTGATCCTAATATTTCTGGATTGAATGTTCATGCATTTGTGCCTTTTTCTTATGAAGAAAAGATTTTATTGCTACACTTTTCCATCTTAATCACATATTTAGTTGATTCACAAATCTTTGTTTTGGGGGTAAATAAATGAAGTTTATTAAATGTCTGACCATGATAATGGGGAAGAAATCGATAATAGATAGACAATAAATAATTCCTTTTTCTTTGCAGTTAATTCTGTGAAGATGGCTCTTTCAGCTCCCTGTAGTCCAGAGTGCAGTCCCCAACCTTTGCTGCCTGCTGGATTATCTCCTTTCTTCCTAATGACTTGCCTGAAAGATGTCCAAGCAGTTAAAAACCTCTACCACCACCAGCACCATTAATTGCTCAAAAAAAGCCCCATTTCTCCTGTATCTGACCAAACCTCATGATCCACTATCATGTCTATTTTCAAAGAAAGAGTTGTGAGCTTTATTCAACTCCTTAGGTAGTTTTGCCAACTCATAGCAGCTTTCCCCTCTCTCAATAATCATGAATATTCACTTTTATTATTATTATTCTTTTTGGTTTGGGCCTGTACAGTATTGAACAGACTTTGACAGGAAGCAACAAGTTCATCCTGGACTTTCTGTTTAATTCCACGAGTAAAATTTCTTGAAATACTAAAAAATGGAAGAATATTTGTCTTAGCTGTTAAATTTATGTACAAATCACTTGTAGATATAAACCAAATCTACTTGCCCTAATCTGTAATGACGATGCAATTTCTTGTACAAACATACTCTTGATCCTATCTGAGCAATGGAAATTAAATTATTCAATATCAGCCTCTGTCACAACTTAGATTTTCTAGCAAATGTTTTTCCACTTTTTCATTTGCCTTCATAACTGATAAATCTGCATTTACAGCAGTGGGAGAGGGCATGGCTTTGAAATTCTTCCCACTCAGTGACAGGAAACTGGGAAATGTCTCCTGTGCAGTGCAACTGAGCAACACTTCTCTGTAATGACTCAGGATTTTACTGCTAAGAAGGTTTCAGAGATTGAGAAACAACAAGTTCTCATCCTCTGAAAACCAACATGTTGCCTTTTGAAATCCATTGGCTGCATGTCCCCGTGCTCCCTCAAATTCCTCTGGCAGACAGAGTGTGTGTTAAGGGAGTGTATTGTTGCTTTTTCTGGTCTTAAAATTAAAACCAAAACACAGTTTATGAGGAAAAGGCGTTTTTATCTCAGTGTTTATTTCAGGATCCTTGGGTGCAGCACTTGGTGCAGGTGGAATGCCCCAAAAATGCATGCACAGCTCACACTGAAATACACAATTATAGGCCTTGCTAATTAACATATTTATCAAAGATTCCCCAGGGAGAGGCTGGAGTGAAGCCCTCGTTGTGAGGAACCTTCCCCCTGGCTGGGCCTGGCTGAGGTTCCAAAATGTGTTCTGGAGAGGCCCTTGGTGTCTGGGGCTCCCAGGATGTTTGCTCTCCTGGTTTAACGGTGCCGTGGGGCTGAGCTGAGTTCTCAGCCTTGGGGAGTGACAAGTGTGGGGCTGAAAGCACTGAGAATGCATCAAACTATAAAAGAGTGTGTGAGAGGGGTGTGAAAGAAAAAGCAAAAATCATTCTGGTATCAGTATGAGTGGCAAATACACGACTCATTAATTACACTTAAATGTAATATCCAATGTTTTTGAGCGCTTTGTAGAATTCAGATACTTCATAAAATATTCTTCAGGAGTTCAAGCCACAACAACAAAGAAGAATGTCCTCAATTTACATTTTCTAATGTTGTTATAATATTGTGTTTTTCAGGTCTTTTGGGCATGGTTGCTCACATGATGTACACGACCGTGTTTCAAATGACTGTAAATCTTGGTCCTGAGGACTGGAGACCTCACACCTGGGACTATGGCTGGTCCTATGGGTACTAACTGCTTTATGTTTGGTCCTTCCATTCCACTTCAGTCACATCTGTTCAAGGAATGTATACCTAATTTATGAGCAATGGCTTTACCTCTTTTCACTTCTGAGGGTGCAGTTCAGTAATTAGGTGATGTCCTTGAAATTCAGTTGTCTTAGATTATTGCCCAGAACGTATAAGCTTGCAAGTTTTGCATTTGCCATCCCTCAGACAGTACAGGGAGGTCCAGAGGCCCTGCATGATGCAGGGGTTCTTCTTCATACACATCAGAGCCAGGTTTAGTATCCTCACCCCCCAGGACAATTGTCTTTCCTAAGTTATTTAAAACTCTTCCAGATTTAGTCATCTAGGTTGATGTTTTCCCATCACATATATGCTTCAGATTGTTGTATCTGGAACATTTCACAGAACCACAGAATGAGCCAGGTTGGAAAAGACCTTTGGGGTCATCCCAAATCCAACCTGTGACCTAAGATCACCTCATCAGCTAAACCAGGGCACTGAGTGCCACGTCCAGGCTTTGTCAAACACCTCCAGGGATGGCAGCTCCAGCCCCTCCCTGGGCAGCCCATTCCAATTTATTGGGAGGATTTATTTTCAAATGCAAATGGTTTGTTGAATCACATCAAGGATGTGATTACAAACGGCTCTGAGGAAGAGGTGAGACAAACAGGAATCTCTTTGATTTCTCCACCAAAGCTCATTTCATTGGACAATTGTGACCTGGCCGTGTTAAAGAGCTACTGATGAGCATGTTCCTGCCCTGTGAGCTCCCATTCATGCTCATGTAGCCATATTTTTACATGCTGCCTTCAATGTCACACAGTTTTAACAAATTGCACTTCAATATAATTTTTAGTTCTGTTTCCTTAGGGGTTTAAGATTTCAGAGTGGATGTTCTTTTCTCTCTGTTTACTCATGACATGCATTTCAGTGCTCTGAACCTGTTTTAGCCAGCTATTTAATAGTGCTTTCTCTGTTCTTCTTAACACTTTTGGGTAACTCACATTTTTCTCAGTGTCCCCTGTGAGGTTTACACTCTTAATAACCTTAATTTATTAAGGTTTACACTCTTAATAAATGCATTAAATAATGCATTTTTATGCATTCCTCATTTTTTTATGAAGCCCCTTCCTGACATTAAGCTCTAAGCAGAGTAAATAGAGAAACTGGAGGTAGAGTTTAATTAAACAAGTCTGTTAAATGTAAATATTACAACAAATACGTAGAGGTCAACTCCATAAGTCAGGTGTGTAAATGGTCATTAACCAAGAGCATTTCTTCCTCACCCAGCCTGTTCATCTTTCCCTAATACCATCACATGTATGCAGTGTTTTCAAAAATAAAATTGAAGGACTTGGATATGAAAATGTCCTGCTAATTTCTGCTAATTTATTTTTCTCTTGCTTATAGCCTCGCGTGGACTTCCTTCGCTTGCTGCATGGCTGCAGCTGTCACCACTATTAACAAATACACCAAAACTATTCTGGAATTCAAGCACAGAAGAAAAAAGCTGGAAAGGAGCTTTAAGATCCAATACAGCTTTCCTGACCCCACAGCTCCAGAGAAGGTTTGCAATGTGTATGTGAACTCTTTCCAGAACACCACAGATGACCCCACACATGCATTAAGAAGCTTGCGTCACCTGGCCACTATTTCAGTCCTGTAAAGCTGAACCACATCTCAAGGCATCCTGTAAATTATAAGGCTAGATCCAAACAAAACAGTGTTAATGAGTAAAAATGTATCCTTGTGTAGTATTATTTATTTTTCTTAATAAAGAAATTCTATTTCTGTGGATGTTTCGAGGAAGTCTTGGTGTTGGAAAAGAAGATTCAGGTGTCTCGGTTCAGATGACAACAGCGACATGGGTTCCCCACTGTTGTAGTTTTTAAGCAGCTCTGGGCTTTGGAAACATCCCAATATATTTTTTATTCAGGCAATAAATATAGTTTGAACTTGTGATTCCAGCAGGATCTGTAACAGGTCAGGCTATGGCCAGTGATAAGGTGAAGCTGATAACAGAGAAGCATCATTAAGTCAGAAGAAAACCATTAGTGGTAAGAGAGGAGAAGTTTTGTGTATATATGGAATATATTCAAGAAATGAGATCTCCTGACCTCAGTGGCAACAGCTCCCAACTCCTCCCTGCTGCAATTGTAGAAAAACTATTTGCTAATATCAAATCACAATGTCATGTGTTCCAGTTCGTGTCCATTGCCTTTTTCTTCTACTGTGCACATTTGAGAAGAATCTGGCTCCATGTTTCCTACACCATCCTACCTACAGCAGCTACCTACTGGGTAGCTGCAGATTGCAATAAGATTTCTCCTTTAATCTTTAGAAAAGTCTGTATTTATCCTTTACAGAGCTCTGAAACTGCCACCTTCAGTTCAGCAGGGGAACGAAGCAGTTGCTGGAGAGTTTGGTGCCCACTCTGTTAGAAACAGACTCAATCTCTCAACCAAAACACAAGTTCTTGATTCCCCCCACTTGTTTTGTGCATTTCTTTGTGAAGGATATGTTTCTAACACCTTCACTGAGAGAGGAATTATTCCTGATTCCATCTGACTTTCTGCTTTTTGTCACTTGTATAAACTCTTTTTACAAAGAGTTGTTCCTGGGTGTCATGGAACAATTTCCACCTCATCCAGGAACATACTTGGTTGGTGCCTACGAGTCCTTTGAAAAATCCAATTTAAGCAAGTGCCTCATTTGTTTTTCTTGGCCTGCAGTTGACTAACACAGACTGAGTCTGTGCCCTGTGCTGTTTCCTCGGGATTGTTTCTTGCACTGGTTTGCTCTATGAGGGCAAGGCCTTTTTAAATAATGGTGCAATAAGAAGCCATCCAGATAAATTCTTGCATCTCAAAATGTCTGTTTTTCTCATGCTAACCATTCAAGAAGCTTTAAGTCTTCTGCTGGGTATCTGGTGAATCAATTCACCTGAATAAATGCAAGATTTATTATCCCTATTTGTAAATCATGATTTCATATTCCAGCCTTTATTTTAACTTTTGACTCCTACTTAGTCCTGGAACCACATTATTTGAAATCAGAGGGAAAACACCTGCAGCACTTTTATTCTGGCTCATTGGATCCAATCGATTTTGAGGAGTGTGGCATCTCAGCAAACTTCAGGTACCTGTGGCACGAGTACAGATCTACCATAGTGCTGTTTACCACTGAAATTAAATGAGAGAAATAGGCACCTCTGGGATGCAATTCCTGATATCCTGAACTCATCTCAATATTTCTTTTTGTTACCATAATATTTTTATGTGCAACATATATCCACAGGTGAGACAGTGAAACAGAGATCAACAAATGAAATAGAAAACTTCAGATTAAATAATAGATTTCCCCAGAGGAAAAAAAAAAATATTGCTTCTGAAACACCAGTGGAGAAACCTTGTCTTCAAGATGAGAAAAACCCACTGAATTAGAGAAAAGTGTGACCCATTTAAAAGGTCATCTAATCCTTCTTTTCTTCTAGGCAGGATAAACTAAAGCTACATTGCTTTTTTACAGATGTTTCATTAATCTCTTCTTTAAAGCTTCCAAAGACAGGCATTTGAAAATTTCTGTGGCAATTTATCCTTTGTGCTTAACTATTCTTAGCAGGAAATGCTGTCCCTGTAAATCCCCTTTGCAGTAATTTTAGCACATTGTCCTTCTCCAGCAGAAATGGAGAACAGTTCCCTTCTACCTTCTCTGCAGTACATTTCAGGAATTTGAAAATCGCTAAGATACAACTTTCTTCTTCTTTCTAGATGAAAGTACATCTGTTTTTTAAAACTTCCTTGACAGGTTACAGGTGTTATTTTACCTTTTTCACTCTCACTGCCTTTTACTATGGCTCCTTGAACTGCTCACTCTTTTGGAGTGAAATTCTATGAAGAATTTCTGCCCATCTCTAGAACGTCCAAAATGCAGCAGAAGGATTACTCAGATTATTGTAACATGAAATCCACTTGTTTTTACAACAGAGAAAGACAATAATAGAAATCATAGAAATCATAGAATGGTTTGGGTTGGAAGGGACCTTAAAGACTATTAAATTCCAACCTTCCACTGTCCCAGGTTGCTCCAAGCCCTGTCCAACCTGGCCTTGGACACTTTCAGGGATGGGGCAGTCACTAACAATGTTGATTTATGTTTAGCTGTGATGTCCTATGGTGCCTGATCCTTTTCTGATGAAATTACATTTATTCTGCATCTTGCTCTTGTGGGAATGTGGAGAACTTTGCTGCTGAGGTAAAGAAACAAATGTAACAGAAATCACAGCAAATGCTCACTGGTTTGAAGGAGTCAAGTTCTGTTGAGGACCAAAAAAATTTTAAACAAAGCAACTGTTTGACTTCCCAGCTAAGGGATAGTCACTCACTCTACAATAAAACCTGACCCAGTACCACAACAGAAAATAAATGGAGCTCCAGCAGGTGCTGCAGGAACTGACCCTTCAAGGCAGTGGTGAACTCCCTCCCTGGGAGAGGTTTCTTGAAGCCAGAGCAACTGAATCAGAGGTACAGCAAAGGGTTAATGTCCCTGCAAGATGACAAAATATTTCTTTGCCCTGAGAATTCCTTTCATGTTTGGTGATTCTACCAATAAATGAGGTATATAAATGAGCTGGTGCTGGAAGTTTTATGAGCAATGGGACTTGTAGCAGCAAGAGCAGTTTGGTTCCAATGGCATATTGTCATATTCTCTAAAACCAGAAGAGTAGAAGCTTTACCAATGAATGTGTGAGTCAATGATAGTGGCTTTATTCTACCCACAGCAAGAAGCAGAAATCACTGACATTTAAAACAGAAATCCTTTTTTTTTTTCAGGTCAAAAGCAAGAAAAATAACTGAACAAAATCAATTTTCCTCTTCTGTCTTCAGCTTTTCCCTAATCCCCGAGGCAACAATGGCAAAGAACAGCTCAGGGAAGAAGGTTCGAATGTAAACTGCTGCTCTGGGGATAGGATTGGCCATGAGCACCTCCTGCTTCCTCCTGCTCACTGTGCGCAGGACTTCCTCTGCCACCTCCACGGGGTGCACTCCATAGGACACCTTCCTGAAAAAGACTGCAAATGGGTGATGAGTGAGAGCTACAGACAGACAGACAGACAGGCAGGCAGGCAGGCAGGTACTCTGAGGGAATGGTAATAAACAGACACACAATTAGTGACTCTGTCAAATCAGTTTAATTCCCACATAGTTTCAGGCCCTTCCCCACCCCATTCTCCTCATCAGGATGTGGCCAAGATCTCTTCATAATGTTGAGGTAAAATCCACACAGTCCCTAAGAGAAGGAGCAACCTGAGTGCAGTGGAACTCTCCCTTTGGGCCTTTCACGCTCTCCTCCCCCTCCATTCCTGATGCCCTGGTGTATTTATTTTCTCACATGATGTTCTCTCATTCCATGCTCCTTCTCTTTTCACCAGGCTCATATTACATCTCCAATATCTCTTTTATTTTGCTCCTCATGCCTGTTCATCCTGACATTTCCATTATTTTTCCTTTATTTACCTTGGAAAATCCTCCCTCCTGCTTTACTTTCCTCATCTTCATCCACCCAAACTTACATTTCCAAATGGATGCCTCCCAGTTGCCTGGTGCTGGCTGCTGATGGTATGAACAGATGAAGGTTGGATTCACAGTGCTGACAGAAATATCAAATTCTTCCATTTCAGCTCTAAGACAATCAAAAAAGCCTACAGCAGCGTGCTTGGAAGCAGCATCTGAAAGAAAAAAGACACATATGCATGTTTACAGGTATGATTGCATGGAAGGAGGTGTATAATAAAGCATCAATGTTTGGGGAAATGAGCATGGAATGATTAGCCAAAAGGCAAAAGAGCAGCTAATTATATCACCCTGTGAAATTATCACATGACATATGTAAAACAAGCAGTAAGAAATTATCTGTACAGGGAAATTGTGCATGCAGTGTCTTGGATGGGTCAAGCAGCAGGTGTCTGCATTTCCCAGTCAGAAACAGCACATCCTGGGTTAGGGAATAACAATTCTATTGTCTCTGCAGTTCAAAAATGTCTTTGGTGAATGGAATTGTCCCTGAGATGAGTACCCACACCTTCTGTTCCTGCAGTTTGTAACACATCCATAAAATGCAGTGAAAGACACCTCCACTGCTGGAATGCAGTGCTCCTCAGGCTTTGCAAACTGATCAGGACTTTGCCCTGCAGCACCAATCTGAGATGCTTTTAATGCTAAAGTGAGTTTTTAAAGTAATTTAATGTCAGGACTTTAATCTGCTTTTAGTGTTTTTTAATTGAGAACAGTACGAATAAGGTGATAGTATGGGAAACTTGACCAACAACCAGAACAGTGTTCAGGGCAGCAGAGCTGCAAAGTGCTCAGTCACCTTTTATTTGACTCAGTTTACAGTGAAAATCAACCTGTGCACATCTAGACAATGGCAGGTGGGCTCTGGGAATGGAGAGATGCTTCTGCATGCATTCAATTTGACATCCCACAGCTTCATTTCATGGGACATAAATATTGGTAGGGGCATTGTAAAAACTCTCTGTTGGTTCTTCTGCTTCTCATGGTTTTACACACAATTGTCTGTATCCCAGATGGAAAGTATTCCACATGTCACATCAGTGGGCTGTTTCCTTTTTGAGCCTTTTTTTTTTCAGTTCTTATACTTCTTTTGAGACCAGAATAGCTCACCATGTTCAAAATGTGGGCACTGTGTAGATGTATGCATAGATTTACAAAGACATAAAGACATGTTTTAATTTATTTCCTCTACTGCTTTCCTTGCAGCTTCTGTCACTGTAATTTGCTTTCATGGAACTCTAAGTCACAATTCTGAGGTCTCACAGACTTTTTAATTCAGAGTCCATCACTCACTCTGACTTTCTGTCAAGTTAAAAATGTCTGTTTACACCTGTTCCAAGTTTAAAATGTCTATTTACATCTCTCCTATATTTTCTGTCCCCTAATTTTGTATTTTATTAATGTAAAGACCTTCCATCATAATTCAGAACAGCCTCATTTCCTGAGGAGCTTTGGATGAAAGATCTTGAAAATTTTCTGGAAAGCCAAGCACAAAGCAATCACTCCATCTCCTTTTAAACTCCCACACCTAAACACATAAAGTGCCTGGAGCTTCCTTCACAAAGCAATAGCTCTTATCTACTCACATTTTATATTTACACACTATTTTCAAGAAGATTTCTTCCAATATGCACAAGTAGAGATTAGGTACAGATTTTAACTATACTATATATATATATATATATAT
>VZTN01020677.1:26690-103218 GCA_013400515.1 Erpornis zantholeuca
AACAGAAGAGGTTTGTTAGCTCAGGTGTGCCCCTGGCACCATGCCAAGCACCCGGCCCTATTAACCCTTTGCTTTATTTCTGCCTCCTATCATCCTTTTTATTAACCCCCTTATTAAACCTTTAAAAATTTTACCAGGAGTGAACCTCGTTTTTCTCACTGGGGGCCTCATGGTGCCCCCCAGGCCAGGGCGTGGAGCCTGTGGGCAGCCTGGCTCAGCCTCCCGCGGTGCTCGAGGCGGCAGTGCAGCCCCGGGGGCACGGAGGNCACTGAGGTCACTGGGGATGTTGGTGCCACCGGACAGTGGGGTGACCGGTGACACTGAGGGTCACTGGGCTGTGGCTCTCCAGCAGCCCCTGGGATGCCACATAGCTGTGGGGACACTGGGGGCAATCAGGAAACCTGGGGGGCAGCATGGCACTGGAGGCAGTGGGAACACCAGTAACACCAAGAAAACCCAGGAACCCCAGGGACACAGAGGTCACTGTCCCCGAGGATGGCATCTCTGGCAGGGACACGAGGGACACTGGGTGCAGCAGGGACAGGATGGGCAATGCCAGCCCTGTGGACAGACTGGGCATCAGGGCCAGCAGTGACACCAGTGACACCACTGCGATGTGCTGCCAGGACTGGCAGAGAGCCCAGCTGGCACCAGTGGCACTAATGGACCCCTGGGCCTTTCTCAGTATCCTTCCCAGCCCCTCCTCGTGCTCCCAGTGTCCCCCCAGAACCCTCACAGTGCCCCCTCACCGGTGCCATGCCTCCCCAAAGAATGGCCAGGCAGCAGCATTGTCTTCCACGGCCACCCCGGTGCCCTCCACATAGTCCCATGCCAGGGGCAGGACCCGCAGCAGCTCAGCTCCCCAGCGCTCTGGGGGCTCCCCCCGACTCCCCAGTGCCCCAAAGAGGGCCACCGCCAGTGCTCCAAGGTAGCCTGTGGGGACAGGGGCTTCAGGGGGGTTCTGGTATCCCCCCCTGCCCTCCCCCGCCGGTCTGGTGCTCACCGGTGGGGTGGTGGTGGGTCATGCGCCCGCTCTCGATGCTCACCCGGATCAGAGTCGGCAGCTCCCAGGCATGTGGGTACCTGCACTGGCATCAGAACAGTGCCCACGCCCCTGGTCCTGTGTTTCTGGCCTCATCCCCGTTCCCATGTCACCACCCTTGTCCCACTGTCCTTGTCCCTGCTGTAGCCATTCTCCTAGCCCCGCCACTTCCATGTCCCACACTCAGCTGCTCTGTGACCTGTGTCCCTCTTCCCTACTGCTGTCCCCACATTCTCTGTCCCTGACGTCCCAGCTCCAGCACCACATATCCCCAAGCCCTGGATCTTGTCCTCTCCAGCTCCACCAACCCCATGTCCCCACCCCACTCTGTGTCCCCATTCCTCTCCCTCTGACATCCTCATGTCCCTCTTACCCAATTCCCATCCCTTCACGTCCCCTTCTGTCCAGCTCTGACACCTCCATCTCCCCAGCCCAAACATCCTCATGTCCCCACTCCCCCAGCTCTGACACCCCCTTGTCCCTGTCCTGGGTCCCCCATGTCCCTGTCCCTCCAGCACTGACATCCCCATGTCCCCCACGTCACCCATTCTGGCACCCCCACCTCCCTGTCCCTACCCTGTCCCCATCCCCCAGCTCTGATACCTCCATCCCTGTCCCCACGTGTCCCCATCCCCCAGCTCTGATACCTCCATCCCTGTCCCCACGTGTCCCCCAGTGTCCCCGTGCCCACCTGAGGCCGATGGCCAGGCTGCGCATGGCAGCCCCACAGCCGGTGCCCCGGGGGTTGAAGGGGATGCGGTAGCCCTGGGGCTCCCCTGGCCGCAGCTGTGAGGTGCCTGGGAGGACACAGGGGGTGTGAGGTTCCCTGAGCCCCTTCCTCTCCCCGCTGCATCCCTGGGCCCTGCTCACCTAGGATGCTGCTGGGTCCGGGCTTGCGTCCCTCCATGTCCCCCATGGCGGCCACGTAGCGGCGAGCCAGCTCCTGCAGGAGGGCTTCCCCCTCCAGGCCTGTGCAGGGGAGTGAAGACCCTCCTGGGTTACCCAGGCTAGCAGGGAGAGGCCCCATGCACCCACCCAAAGCTGAAGGGGAAGAAGAAGACCCCCCCCATTGCACCACCCCCAAAAATGTGGGGAAAGAGAACACTGCCCCACAGACCCCCCTGGAGGGGAAGCGGGACAAGTTTCATGGAGAAATGGGGAAATCCTCCTGAGCACTTCAAATTGAGTGAGAAAGGGGTACCCTGCCAGGTTCCCAAAGCACCAAATATGGGAGGAAAGGGCACATAAATGAGGAAAAACACACAGACACAGACAGACACACACTGCCCACGCCACTCCCACCCAGAGGAAACGAGGATACATATCCCCCCAAGCCTCACTGGAAACCCCTAAAAATGTGTGGAGCAAGCCAAATTAAGATCCCTCAAAGCCCCCTCCAGAGCTGGACAAAGCCCCCCACAAATCCCCTCCCAGCAACCCTCCAGTTTGAGTCAGGGCTATAATGGGGACCTCCCCAGCACATCCCAGAGATGTCAGGGGATACCCATCCGCACCCACAGACACCCACCCACCCACCCACCCTGCAGCCCAAGGAACAGAACAGGGACCCCCACCCCCTCGGGGATATACCAGTGCCAGCCTGGGGGTACAATGGGGACCCCAACCCCACTGTGTCAGGGGGGTGTCAGGGAGCCCCCCCACCTGTGGCCAGCCCCTCGGCGGTGGCCAGGTGCAGGACGGTGTCATCGCTGACGGGCCACTCGGGGGGCTCCAGGGTGATGGCCTCCAGCCCTCCCAGCTGGGCCAGCTCGACGTGGATCTGGGGGCCCGAGGTGCAGTACTCCCAGCGGCCTGCCCGGTAGCCCAGGGCGTCCCCCACCCCGCTCAGCACCATGGCTGCCTCGTAGCTTTCCACCGAGGGCACCCTGAAGGGAACAGAGAGTTCAGGGGGTGCCAGCAGCAGGGAGGCCATGGGGACCCTGGTGCACTCACCTCTCCTCCATGGTGGAGCAGCTGGGGATGCCTGTCAGGCTCAGGGCATGGGGCCAGTGCTGGCCAGGGGCCCTTAAGGGGACCACAACACCCAAGGATGTGGGGGACAGGGCTGCTTCCTGTGAGAAATAGAAAAATAGAAACTTCCACAGACACTACTGAGTTTCGTTTACAGCCTTGGAAAGAGCTTGGGTTGATGTAATGATGAAGGTACAAAGACATTAAGTAGAAAAATTATAAACCTGTGTTTCTATAGTTATAAGTAAGAATATGCTTTAAGTGAATAAGGAACTGGATAAGGTGATATGGTAGGAGATTTTTAAGTATAGTAATGGGATTTTATAGTTTAAGTTAAGAATTTAGATGTTATAATGGAAATATATGTGTGTACATGTGTTAGCCAGCTATTGGATGAAAGAGAGACGTAATCCAGTGGAAAGTACTAAAGGTGATAGGTTATAAAGTCAAAACAAAACTTGGTGTTAACTGTCCATTGGCCTAGAAAGTTACATATTGCCATGTAACTTGAAAATTCATTACTATCTTCTCAGCTATGGGCGACTTGCTACTCTAAATCCATGATCTCTGAGATCAATGCCTTAACTGATTAATTTTTTCAAGTAATAAATCATTTGTTAGCCATGATAGTCCCAACTCTTGATTCAGGCGCCGAGGGGGAGAAGCAGGGTGGAATTCCAGGGGCATCCTGGAAAGGGGGAGGCAGAGGGAAATAGAGGCTCCAGGGGGGCCCAGAGGATATCAAGGGGGTCTGGGGGGCTCTGAGGGGCAGCTTCAGAGGCTGCAGCTATGGAGGGAGGGTGGAGGTGCTCTGTACCCAAAGGGGGCTTGAGGTAACCAAGTGGGCATGGGGAAACCTGGGGGAGACCCTGAAGGGCCTGGGGGACATTCAAAGGGAAATTTGGGGTACCCCAGAGGGGCAGGGAGGCACCAAAAGGGGCACCCAGCAACCAGTTTGGGCTAGGGCTTCCAAAGCCTCACTGCCAGGGACTAAAGCCTCTTCTTTAGGATTCTGTCTGAAGCTTGGTGGTCTCAAAGGTTATCTGAGGTTATTTTAAGTCCCCAAAGACCTCTTTTCAAGGGGCAAAGCCTTAATTTGTGGCAACAAAGCATCCTTTGAGGGCACAAAACCTAACTTCAGGGTTCCATTTTCAAAGCTCAAGTTTTAGGGCCCCAAACCCTCCTTATAAGACCCAAATCCTCTTTGGGAGGGTCCAACACCCTCTTTTACCACTCAAAGCTTCCACTGGAGTGCCTGAAACCCTCTACTCAGCACCAGAGCTTCACTTCTTGAGGCCAGAGAGGTTTACCTCCATTGCAGAGTCCACAAGGTCATTTGTATCATCTTACTTATTAATTTTTTTCGTGCCTCAAGCCTCTGGTTTTGGGCTAAAATCCTAATTTTTGTGCTCCCAGCCTCTCTTTTATTACCTGTTGCTTTTTTTAAGGCACAGAGTTTCATCTGTTGGGTCCAAATCCTGATTTGTCAGACAGTAGTCCTGCTTAGACTACAAATCTACATTGAGATGGTCCTAAACCTCATGTTTTCTTCCCAAGGTCTTAGTTTTGGCTTCCTAATCAGCTCTTATTAGGCGACAGAGTCTCATTTTTAGTGTCCAAAGAATCTGTTTCAGTTCACAACTTCTCTTTTTGTCAGTTCCAAGCAGGGTTTTTCCTCTCCAAAGCCTTCTTTTCAGGCAGTCTGGCTCTTGTCCCAGTTTAAATAAAAACAACCAAACAACCAAACCCCTGTTCTTTCTTGCTTGGTCACACTCCATAGAAATTCAAGTGCCACCTCTGACAGGGTTTGGTTCTGAAGGCAGGTTAAGTGTTCAAATTGTAACCTCCAGGCTGATGATCATGAAATAAGAGAATTCTCAATAATTGGTGAAACAAGGAGGGGAAACAAGGAGGGGCACCAACCTCTGGGCTTCCTGAGGGCAGATTTGGAAAGTTCCTTGGGCAGCAGCCCTTTGAAACAAAGGGGTCCAGGAAGGTTGGATGTACTTCAGGAAAGAAATCTTGAAGGCACGGCAGAGAGCTGTCCCTGTGTCCCAAAAGATGAGCTCTCAGGGAAGACAACAGGCCTGTGTTGCCTTAGATTTTAGCCTTCTGGTTGTTTCCATTCTTGGAGTCAGTTTTTCCCATGCATTTAATGTAAGCAAAGCATTGTTTCTATAATTGTTTCTCTTGTTTTGCATTCCTTTCGTGATAGAAGAGAGTTTGGTGGACTTTTAGTTGGACCAGTGTGATTGGAGAGGAGGAGATCTTACCATCCAATTCCTGGTTGTTTTAGAGAATCTATGAATATCAGTGTGAAAAATAAACTGGGCCTTTTCCTGTTTGAACCACGCTCTGCTCTGTGTGTGTGTGTGTGTGTTCATTTTGTGTCCTCCTGTTACAGGAGGCCTAGAGGAGCAGGCATCTTCTGGAGGAACTTCTGTTCTTCATATCCAATCCTCATCGTGGACGAGCTGGCAGAGCTGCCCAAGTTTCTGCAGTGTCTCCCTGATTGTTTCCTTGTTGGAGGCAGCGCTCAGAGGAGAGTCAGGGCTGTCTGCTGGTGCTCTTTGTGCAAGCTGCTCTCTACTAGGGACACTTTTGGTACTTCCTGCACTCCTCTTCAGAAGTTACATCATCCAGCTCGCTGAGCGTTCTCTCTGCCCCAGCATCCAGATCATTAGTTAAGAAAGATATTAAACAGGATCAGTGCTGACCCTTGGGAGGCACTGTTTGTTCCTGGCTCTGTACTATCTGAGCAGCACTCTCAGGGCCTGGCCATCCAGCCCTTTTCAGTCACTATTGGCACATCCATTCTGTGTCCCTTCGAGTCTGGAGCTGGGGTTGCAAGACAAAGCCAAAGTGAAAGAGGAAAAAGAGCCAGGGAGGCCAATTGGCTTCCTTTTATAGTTAGCTTGGTGCACACCTCCTACACAGAATGAATTTTTTGAGCTGTTTGGTTCATGCATGCTCAGCCATCTCTTTTGGCCCTCGTCTGGGACTTGAGCATGAGTGTCAAAGCAGGATTTGGCTCAGAGCATGCTGCCCCACCTCTGCAGGACTTTTTCCTCCAATGACCTTTCCTATTGCAACAGTCAGAATGTTTGAGACAAAACATACTGAGCTCTGGTCCTCCACAGGCCAACAAGGGGTTTTAATTCTGGGTTTGGCTTTTCTGCCTGTTGATTCCAAACAGGTGAGGTTTTGTTCCTTTCAGATGCTGCATCATCCAGGCTGAAAGTCTGCTGTGTTTGTCTGTGAAAATCATGCTGTGTTTGTCTGACGTGCATCTCTGGGATGCTCAGACCTCCTCACTGACTGGTAAGAGTTCGTGATCTCCACAGCCTGGCTCCAGAGACCATAGTCCATCCATGAGGATCTGCCCAGCTCTCTCTGTACTGCCAAGGTTTGCACCCAAGCAAGACTTGGTACAGACACCTGCTGGCAGATCCTGTTGGAGGGCTCTGTCGCTGTGGCATCCCTGGGAGCAGGATCATGGCATACAGGACTGGTTCTCTTCCTCCTCTTTCCTGTTAAATCGCCATAGTTGGTGCTGTTCATGACCCAGCTGCAGAGATCATTGCCCCAGGGTGGGGATCTGCTCCGGGCCCTCTCCCTGGTGTGATTCCTCTGACTGTGCATCACCTTAATCCTGCCAGGCAGATCCTGTGGTACTGAGGAACCTGCCTGCTGGCAGCTGGCCCCTCCCTGGCTGAGCATGGAGTGGGCATACGATGGTGCTGGTGAGGAAGCTGCCATTTCTCTCATTTTTGAATCTGAGCACCTGGAGGAAAAAAGAGTTTTCTCTGCTTCAGGCATTCCTCATAGACTCCTTTTCTTGGAGCAACAGAGAGAAGACTTTGCCAAGGTCACCAATGGTAAATTTAACTAGGGTCTTCCCACCAGGTCTGCCACTGTCAGAGCGAGTCCTTGTCTTTTTACCCCCTATGGCCTCCACTTCACAGAATCCTAGAATTTGGATGAAAGAAATCTCATTCCAAGCCCCCTGCCATGGGCAGGGACACCTTCCACTATCCCAGGTTGCTCCAAGCCCCGTTCAGCCTGGCCTTGGACACTTCCAGGGGTGGGGCAGCCACAGCTTCTCTGGGCTTCTCTGTGCCAGGGCCTCCCCACCCTCACAGGGAAGAATTTCTGCCTAACATCTAAGCTAAATCTTCCCTCTTTCACTCTAAAATCATTCCCCCTTGCCCCATCACTACACTCCCTGATAAGGAGTCCCTCCCCATCTTTCCTAGAGGCTGCTTTTGAGTCCTCTTCTCTACCTGAGCCAGCCTCAGAGAGCAGACAAGTGGCAGTTTGCACAGGGCAGCACCCCAAAAACCCAGCAGGGAAGGAGGAGGACTGGAGTGGGGTAGTTCAGAATTGACAGCACTGAAGGATGCAGGAAGGAATTGTCTCCCACGGAAGAAACACCCAGGAGGATGAGACAAAGAGCTGAGACAGGAAATGTGTTGTGTACACGTGATCCTGGTTATTACCTGGCGTAAAACAACAAGTAGGCTTGCTGCCCTAGAGCTGTGTGGATGTCACAACTATCCACAAACTCGTCGTCCATCTTGTACCACAGCCCATTGCTGGCCTGCAAAGAAAAGCATCCAGTTCTGGAGAGGGACTGCAGGCTTTCTCCACAACACCACAGGCAGAAAACTGCCCAACCAGGAGTGCACAAAAACAAATCCCACTGAGCCCTGAAGGAGACCTTCTCCCAGTAACACTGCTGGGAAGGTTTGGCTTTCCCAACACACATTCTCCCTGTCAGGAGGGAAGGTGCTCTTTACCTTTGTGTAGCACAAAAAGTGTCCTTCAAGACAGGTGTCACCAGTGTGAACCACGATGGCATACAGGGAGCAGAGGAGGGGATCTCCAGCTGTGTCAGACATGTAGGGCCGAAGATCCAGGTACTCAGGATACTCCACAAACTACAGAGAGACCAAGAGGGCTCAGAAATGATCCTTAGCTACCACATGAAGTAGCCTTCAGCACATAATGGCTTGGGGGGCAGGAAGCTGTTCTCAGCCAAAGCATCGCTGTCAGAGCAGAGTCCCAGCTCGTCTTTTCGTAGGCATTCTCCTCTCCCCAGAGGGGAACACGAAAATCCCGACATGAGCATCTTGTGACAGAGCTTTGGGGAATGTTCTGCTTTAGGAGGAGAAGGTTGCACTCCAGTTGCATGCAGACCTTGCTGATCTTGGTGCCAGTCCGTTGGTCAGCCCTTTCCAGGCACAGCGTGAGGACCCTGGGAGCACGATGGACTGTAACCCTCTTGGAGGCAGCAGCCTTCTTCTTACACCTTGAAACCAAGCACACAGCCAAGGGCTGAAATGCACCCAATCTCCCCACAAGAAGGCCAGGCAACCTTTCCCCTGTCTCACACATCCTTATGCTATTTTAAGGTTATTCAGAGGCATATTAAAGAAGTTGTGTCTTGTTACTGTGCATTAAATCTCCTTGAGATTTAATGAGAAGATGACTTCAGTGACGTGCAGCCCCTCAGGCAGGGCCTGGTGTTGTTTTGTTTGGAATCATCTTACTTGATACATCTGAAGCACTCTTTCTGATCCAGCTCCTTGGGTGTCACACAGTCCTCCAGAACTGTGGTGAGGGACGAGGCTGCCTGGAGGAGTGAAAAAGGACCTGCAGGAAATGCCCTCACCCCAACACTTCCCGGGAGCTGACGCCGAGGAGACCCCACCATGACCCCACAGGCAGTGTCTGGAAGGAGACAGAAAGAGGGTGTGATGCTGAACATTTCCATCACATCCCAGGGGCTCCTGGAGTCATTGAGAGCTCCCTCTGTGTGCCACCACTCAGTTCAGCTACCAGTGGCATCCAGGGAGGGCCTGCAGTGAAAACTGATCCTACCCATGAGCCTGGGAACCAGATGGGCATTGAGGGAGGGCAAAGGGAAGGAGCAGGAGAGTATGTCAAGAGTGCAGAGGGGGTAATGCTTGCTAGTCCAGCCTAAAGCCAGCACTGCCTCTGCAGGAGGACACTGAGGACACTGTGCTTCCCCTTCCCACTCACCACCAAGCTCCCTTGTGCTTGCAGTATAGGTTTTTAAGACAAGCGCTTTGGTTCTGGAAAGCTACAGGGGCCTTGGGATGTCTTGAAGCTCAGCTGCAAACCTCTTACTCTGATATCCAAAGAGACATCCAGGAAGGCCTTGTAGGAATCAACAACTGCTTGGCAGCTCAAGCATGTGACTGGAAGGGAAATCAAAATGCTGAGTGAAGTTAATTGACTCTGCTGGTTTATGCTCATGGGTTCTCCTGCACTCGTCATGGCAGGACCAGCTGCTTGTCACAAGCAGACAGAAGGGCACAGACAAGCCAAGTAAAGCACTAGTTGTGGAAATGTACCTCTAGATTTCATTAAGCCCCCAAATATTTGATGGACGATGGTAGTTTCTTGTGTAGAGATGTCCAAGCTGGAAATAAATGGCAGGGCAGAGAGTTAACTCCTCCGAGAGTTTAGCATTGAAAGGCCTGGACATCAGTTCCTTTGATGGGAGCCCATCAGGGAGCCCCGTGGGTTTGGGAACACTGAATTTGCTCATGCTTACTCGCGGCGTCCACTCAGACAAGCTCTCTGCATGGCACTGAGAGCACAGCGTAAGAACTCGTAGGCGTTTTCCTGCCTGCCATATTCAAACTCTTCTCCTATGACTAAGAAAGAATTTAGAATTTCTCCCCTGAAAGAATGGAAGGAAAAGAAGAAAACCTGTCGAAGCACCTAAAACAACTCACATTTGAGGTCCCTGAGGACAGCTCCAGGAAGGACAGCACTGGCTGGGGAGCACAGGACCTTCCTGACGTGTGCTTCCATGGTGCACATCATGCAGAAGCCTTGCTGTTGACCTGAAGAGGGATGGAGGAAAGCAGCAAGGAAGGGAGGGACAGAATCTTCTCAGGGTAGCAAAACATCTCAGTTTCTCGGGAAACCTAATGGAGATCTTGAAATTCTTGGAACAGTCTCCACTTCTTTACTCCCTGACTGCCAATGTCCCAAAAAGCCCAGGACATTTTAGTGCACAGAAAACATGCTTCAGAGGGAGGCTAAATGGGCAGAAGTTTTGTGTGCAATAAGCCAAGAGAGTTCAACTTGCAGGGATAGAAACTTGGGACTGGAAAGAGGTGTTCTTCTGAAGATGAGTGCACCTTGACAGGACAAGCATCTTTTAGCTGATGTTCAAAGAACAGAAGCTCATGGGGCGGACAAGGAAGGGCTGCTGTTCTCCTAAACCCTATTCCAGCTTCTGGGAATCCTTGGGATGTGCCCAAGGGATTTACAAGGAGATGTTGCTAAAAGTCACTCACACGAACGGCTGTGCTCATAAGAGAGCAGGTAGTTGGCCAGAGGGGGGGTGTAGGTCAGGCACTGCAGGATGGCATTGATGTAGCAAGTATTGCCCAGGTTGAAGAGTCCTGCTCCAGGTCTCTGTCTCTGCTGCCAGTCCATGCAAATCTTCTCTGGGGGAAAGGCCATCCTCTGTGGCAGAGCCATTCCCTCGGCAATGTCTGCAGGGAAGCGGTGTTGGAAAAGAGGTGAGGCAATGTTGTTGCTCGAAAGCATGTTCAGATGTTGAGTTCTCAACAGGGGCAACAGCTCTAGTCACCAACTCAGAAATGTCAGGGGAAGCCAAACACCCTGATGACATCTGTTGGCAGGGAAGTAATTTTGGAAAACTGTCTGTTCCCCTGTGTACTCTGCCAAAAGTCCAACAAGCCCACTCTGATTTCTTGGCCTCAGGCCACCTTCCTTTCCCTCTAGAGTCTTGTATTTCCAGGACTCACAGGAGTTGCTCCCCCTTGCAGCCATCACTCCTCTTGGGAAGAGAGGGGAGATCTTTGGGTGACAAAGCTCCTGAAAGGTCTCCTCCAAAAAGATCAGGTCAGCACCAATCCCATCACTTGAAGGGAAAGGAAATAATTGTAGCTCAACAAAATTATTTAGAAACCCCAAACATGACTCACAAAGCACCTTCAGCTATCAAAAGAGTTCTGGTGGTGCTTGTAGCTGTTATCAAGGGTGAAGAATGCTTGGAAAAAGGCAGGCACGCAATGGAAGGAGCCTAGATAACCTGAAGGCCAGCTCAGCCCAGCTAGCTCTCAGTGGCTCACTCCTCAGGATGCCAAGCATTGGGCAGGTGAGATCACAGTGCCCTATCTCTGCCCCTTTGTGACATGAGGCCACATGGGGACATGCCTCTTTGAGGCCACAGAACCCCATGGATGTCACAGCCCAGGTACTTCTCACAGCTCAAAGTCACTGGAGCAGGTGCTGTGGGCAAAGGGCTGTTTGCCAGCAGAGCTCCTGCCTCTTCCAGGAGCTCCAGAGGAGTCAAAGGCTCCTGAGGGCTGGAAATGAGCCTGGTCACAGTTTTGGCTGGCACACTTGGAGTGCTGAAGGTTTCTGTTCCTCTCTTCCCAGCTTCTTCCAGGCTTTTAAGCCCCTGAAGATCCCTTTTTAGGAGGAAAAGCCTTAGGTTGTGGCAGCGAAGCATCCTTTGAGGGCACAAAAACCTAACTTGAAGGCCCTCGTTTTCATTTCCACAGACCCAGTTTGAAGACCCAAGACCCTTTTTAGAGGGTCCAAAGACCTCTTTTACAGCCCAGAGCTTCCACTAGAATGCCTAAAGCTCTCTAGTCAGCATCAAAGCTTTGTTTCTTGAGGCCAGAGAGGAACCAGAAGGCTCACCTCAAGTGTGTGGATGGACTCTGCGAGAGTGAAAACATTTCTTAGCACAAATGAATTCACGTTGCCCTTTGGGTGTGGTGCAAATAAGAGCTTACACTTAGAAGGGGAAGGTCAGCGAAAACTTTCCATCCTGACCCAGTTGATTTGAGGGCAGGGACGTTTCCAGCTTGGCTCTGCCCTGGCGAGGTGTGTTCCCTTCTTTCACAAGTCGGCAGCGCTATCGTGTGGTCGTTTCCATGAGAAGCATTTCTCTGTCCCGGCACGATTCGTGTGAGGGCTCCGTTGTGGATCCTGGAAGAATGTGATGGGAATCCTCCTGGGAAGGAAGATGAATCGTCTCGTTGTTGGTTCTGCAGTTCATATGTTGCCTTTCCCTGGTCTTAAAATTAAAACCGAAACACGGTTTATGAGGAAAAGGGGTTTTTACCTCGGTGTTTATTTCAGGATCCTTGGGTACAGCACTTGGTCCAGGTGGAATGCCTCAAAAATGCATGCACACCTCACACTGAAATACACACAATTATAGGTTTTTTTTAATTAACATATTTATCAAAGATTTTCCAGTGAGAGGCTCGAATGAACTCTTCACTCTGAGGAACTTTTTCCTTGGATGAGCTTATCTTAGTTTACAAAAAGATGTTTTGGAGAGGACCTTGGTGTCTGGGGCTCTCAGACTGTTTGGTCTCCTGGTTTAAAAGTACAGTGGGTTTAAACTGAGTTATCAGACTTGGAAAGTTACAAATATGTGGGTTAAAAGCACTGAGAATACATAAAACTATAAAAGAGTGTGTAAGAGGGGTATAAAAGAAAAAGTAAAAAATCATTCTGGCATCATGTAGGCTGCAAAAAAAAAAAGTGAATTCCAGCACTGCCTCTTTCTTCTAGAGCATTTCGTGTGGGACCAGCTGTTCAACCTTCTTAGCTTTTTTGAGACTGAAAGTGCATGAAGGTGCAGAGAACTGTGCCGAGGCAGAAAAGCTCTTGGCTTTTCCCTGGGCACTGCTCATCAGAACAGCCACACGATAGCGCTGCCACCTCGCTAAAGAAGGAAACGCACTCCAAGTGCTGAGCCAGCCCGGAAACGTCCCTGCTCTCAAATAACCTTTGTCAGGACACAAAGTTTTCACCGACCTTCCCCTTCTGAGTACAAACTCTTATTTGTGTCTCACCCAAAGGGTGTGGTCCTGCATGAATTCCTTCTCACTCTCGCAGAGTCCGGCTACAAAGTCTGGCGAAAGCAGAGCTCACAAAGTGCCAGCTGAGACGGCTCTCGCGGCCTACAACTTCTGCTGCACCCATCGAGCTACCAGTGATGCCTTAAATGGTTACTTAGAAACAGAGACTAGACAGGAATAAAGGAAAAAAAAGGTGGTATTTATTGGAAAGGCCTTCAGGTGCACACTTTGGGCTCCAGAGGCTCCTGCCTCAGTGGATCCCAAAATGGATGACAGGTCACGAGTTCTTCACACTTTTATATTAATATAAATTCACCAACCAGAATTCAGCCAATGATGTGATTTCTCTTAAGTTTGCCTTCTTTTTCTCAAGATGAAGGTTTACAGTTCTTGTTCTGGGTGTCTTTGGAGAGCAAGTTAGAGGTTTTGTTATGTCTATCTTAGCATAGAGAACAGCACTTAAACAAGCTACAGGAAACTTCAGAGCCACACTAGCAGTACAGGATTTGAAAAATAGAAAAGTTAAAACCTAAGGCATCACCAGCACACACCCTGGTGTCTGCACTTTCCTTCTCAGCTCTGCCCTGTCATAACCCTTCAGTCTCACAGAGTCAGGATCCAAAAGGAACAGCACCAGGGACTGCTCACACACTGAAGGTGCCAGCACAACAGCCTGGCTTCTGCATTCCCACCACAACAGCTCAAGTCCAGCTGATAGAAATGCCTGCTAGGAAAAGCAGTTAAATTCACCAAGGACCACCCAATGTGTGGAATCAAAATCGGTTTCTTTGCCGAAGAGAGGAACTATAGGCCTATCCCAAAAGAAATGGGATTCCCTCCACCGAAATAGAAAACATCCGGGGATTAATCCCACAAAAAGGTGCCAGAACACTGAGCATCACCTGCCCTGGCAGGCCAGGCAGGGACAGGAAGGGGTAGGCAAGGGAAGGCCTGGGAAGAAAGGGCCAGGCAAGTCAAGGCAGGGAATGGGTACACAAGGCCAGGCAAGGCAAGGGATGGGCATTCAGGGAGAGGCAAGGGCACAGAGGGGTCAGAAAGGCAAGGCAGGGCAAGTCAAGGGAAGAAAGGAGCAGGTGAGGGCAGGGGATGTGTTTGAGAGGCAGTGCAAAGGAGGGGAATGGGCAGGCAGGGCAAGGAAGACAGGGGTGGGCTGAGCAGGCAAGGCAAGAGAGAGCTTGGCAAGGCAGTGAGAGCCAG
Organism: Erpornis zantholeuca; assembly: GCA_013400515.1. Lineage (NCBI taxonomy): Eukaryota > Metazoa > Chordata > Aves > Passeriformes > Timaliidae > Erpornis > Erpornis zantholeuca. Next base: position 40,815 of record VZTN01020677.1, read on the forward strand.
GCAGGGCAAGAGAGAGCCAGGCAAGGCAAGTGAGAGCCAGGCAGGGCAGTGAGAGCCAGGCAAGGCAAGAGAGAGCCAGGCAAGGCAAGTGAGAGTCAGGCAGGGCAAGAGAGAGCCAGGCAGGGCAGTGAGAGCCAGGCAGGGCAAGAGAGAGCCAGGAAAGGCAAGTGAAAGCCGTAGGGGGAGCAGGCAGGGCAAGGCAAGGTGAGGGGAGGAAGAAGTAGGCAGGAAAAGGTGGGGGATGGCTGTGAAAGGCAATATAGAGCCAGACATGTGTAGGCAAGGCAAGACCAAGTAGGGGGTAGAAAGGAATGGCAAGGAAAAGGCAGTTTTGGTAGGAATGGCAAGGAAAAGGCAGTTTTGGTAGGAATGGCAGGGCAAGGCAATAGACTGACAAGCAAGAGAAAGCCCAGAGGTTTTAGGAAAGGCATGGCAGAGGAAGGCAAGTCCAGTGGTGGGCAGGCAAGGCAAGTCAATGACAGCAGGGTAAAAGCAAGGCAAAGACAGGGAAGAAAGGGGTAGGCAAGGCATGGAGGGTCATGGTCTCTGAGAAGTGTAAATGAGATTTCTTTCCCACAGGAAGAAATGTGTAACCCCAGTGTTCCAGGGACAGGTCCTTGGTGGCCCATGGGATGTCTGTACTGGCAGCTTTTGCCTAGGAGCAATCCTTGGATGTATTGAATTTTGGAGGTGCCATAAAAATGTTGGCCAGGGGCTCCTGGATGAGAATGAGAATTCCTTGCCATAGGAAGGAAAGAACATAGCCCTGGGGTTTCACACGTGGAGTAGAGGCCAACCATGGGAGGTTAGGGTTAGGAGGTTAGGGTTACATTTAGGCAAGGATTAGGGTTATGGTTAAGGTTAAATGGGGGTTAGGGTTATGTTTATCTAAGGGTTGGTGTTAGGGATAGGGTTTAGGATCCCTCAGTGGGATCCTAATGGGTTAGGGATAGGGATATGTAAGGGTTAGGTTTAGGATTAGGGTTTTGGTTATGTACAGTTTACAGTTAGGGCTAGGTTTATACAAGGTTTTGGGTTAGGATTGGGTTTGGGGTTCTGGTATTGATTATGTAATCCTTTGGTTTATGGTTATTTAAGGGTTAATTTTAGGGTTATGCACAGCTTAGGTTTATGGTCAGCATTGGGAATAATGTTTTCTTACATTTTGAGTTACAGGTAGGGTGTATATTAGGATGTGGGGATAGGTTGAGGTCTGGGTTTTGGATTAGGTTTTTATGATGAATTGGGATGGGGTTTATGTTAGTGTTAGGTTTAGGGTGATTTTTTTTGTTAAGATTACGTTTGCATCTTTGCAGGGTTTAAGATTCAGGTCAATTTTTGTTTTAGGTTATGGGTTACGGTTATGTTTTGGATTAGAGTTCATTTTGGGATTATGGAAGGTTTTGGGCTAGGATTATGTGAGGTTTACAGTTGTGGTTAGGTTTAGCAAAAATTTAGGCTTAAGCCTCAGCTTAGCATCAGTGTTATGATTATGGTTAGAGCTAGATTAATGCTTAGGGTGAAGTTTAGTGTTAGGTCTGGGGTTAGGGTTAGGTTTATGCTCTCACTTGTGGAGAATTGAGGTGTTACGGCTAGAAAACAAAAAGTAAACTCAAAATTCTAGAAATCTCCTCGGATGGGAAGAGGAGGAAGAGCTGGGCAGGTGAGCTGGCTCATTAATGAACTCGTTCCCTCATTAGCTTCAGGGGAGTCTGGGACTGCTATTTGAAATGTGTATAGAAAAATAAAGTGCCACGTGGAGCAAATGCCCGTGGCACACTCGTGGCTGGAGCTGGGCATGTGCTGGTGCCACACTCCAACAGCAGCTGCTGAGTGGGTGTCAGCTGAAACCCAGCACCTCCTGCTGATGCCTTAGGTTTTAACTTGGATATTTTCCCAACCCTGCCCTGCCCAGTGTCACTCTGCAGTTCCCTGGAGCTCCTTCAGTGCTGTTCTCTCATGCTCACACACACACAACAAAGCCTCTCCAGCTCTCCAAGGACACCCAGACCCTCCTAGGCCCAACAACTGCAAACCACAATCTTGGCAAGAGGGGGGCAAGCTTGGGCAAATTCCATCCTTGTCTGGCTTCTGCTTGGGGAATCGATGTTGAGATCCAAGTGGGAAGAACTCGGGAGCTGTCCTTGTCCATGTTGGGATGCACTGAGGCAGGAGCCTCTGGAGCCCAGAGTGTACCTCTGAAGGCCTTTCCAATCAATCCCTCCTTGATTCCTTTATTCCTGCCTGCTCTCTGTTTCTAGGGAGCCATTTAAAGCATCACAGCACAGCACTTCTCCATGGCTCCCAACAGCCTCTGCCTTAGGGGTAGCACTCAAGGCAGAGCTCTCAGCTTGGGGTGGAAATATGGGGCAGACACACACCCATGCAGGCCAGGGCTTCTCCCTCACTGCAGGACTGCTTTTCAACCAGCCCCTGCAGCTCTTTTGGATTTTCTCACACAGCTTAAAGCATTTTTGGGTAACATGGGGCTGGGGCTGATGGAGTTCAGCATCTCATCAGCAAGTGCCAAATGGCAGCAGAACATCCTGAGCCAGGGACTGAGGAGGGCTCAGGCCCCAGCAGGAAGAGCAGGCACTGTGCAGCCTCTTCCCCTCAAGCAAATATTTATGCTTTAAGCTTTCTCGCTTAAAGGCCTAATTGGAGTCTAGGTGAGCTGGCACACTAGAAGAGAGCCTAATAGAGACATTGCAGTGCTATTAGCACAGATGGTTGTCATATGTATGCAAATGAGGAGCAAATTGAATTTGGTGTCCCCTCTCACCAGCTGTCCTATCAGCACTGGCTCCTGCAGCAGCAAAAGGCACTGCCACTGCTCTGCTAATCTGTCATCGCAGATTAATTACAACTAACACATTAATCTTCATTTGTTTCCCCATACAAAGGAAGTATCCTGTTCTTTCAAGTACACTCTGGTGGGATGGGGTGCTCCAACCTGGGAAAAGAAGAAAGAAAGGGAAGGAGGGCCAGCCAGCTTCATTAGTGCCAGCCCCGGGGGCTGGGGCTGCTGGAGCCTTAGTGGGGCTTTCGTGCTCCTTCTGGCAAACCAGACCCCACTGGGGGCACTGGGAGCTTCAGCCACCTGCCAGGAGCTCCTGGGACACACACTCTGCTCCGTGATCCTTCCTGGGACACGTTTCTCTGCTCAGCTTTGTCCTAAAGTGACAGTGATGCCTCAAATGGCTCCCTAGAAACAGAGAGNGGTTGGCATGTGTTGGGCCTAGGAGGGTCTGGGTGTCCTTGGAGAGCTGGAGAGGCTTTGTTGTGTGTGTGTGAGCATGAGAGAACAGCACTGAACGAGCTCCAGGGAACTGCAGAGTGACACTGGGCAGGGCAGGGCTGGGAAAACAGAAGAGTTAAAACCTAAGGCATCAACAGTGTCACTCCTTTCCCAAGGTGGCAGCTTCTGAGGAAATGGTTGGTGTTGGCAGAGCCTTCTGCTGCTCCCCACTAAAGCAGCTCTGATGGGTGTGCTTCAGTGACCCTTCAGGACACTGCCACCCTTCAGGCTGTGGCACTTTTACTGCTGCCTTGGGTAGGAAGAGAATGGGTTGTTTCAGTCTCACCACTAATTTTGACATCTTGATGAAAAGCAAAATAATTCTTCCTGGTTTGTAGTTGGGGTTTTTTTTTTCCAAGTGAAAATATTGCAGCTGAAACATTTTACAGACTTCTGGAGTTAGCACCCACTATGTTTTTGGGTACAAGTCTAGTCTCTAATGTTTTTTTCCCCCAATTTTCTGCCATTTATTGGAGTAACCCATAGTTCTCCTCAGTTCTCCATTACTAAGTGTTTGTCCTGCTGTCTGCTCCACGTGTGGTCTCTAATACTGTGATCTGAAGTGTACTGATGACAAATTTTAATGATGTCTATTTAATGAGTCTGTAGAAGCTCAAACCCCTTGTATCCCATGGGCTGGAGGTGCTGAAGGAGCCAAGGTGAACAACTTCCAGCCAGCTCGAGGCAGCAGGAGCTCTCTTACAGGCAGCAGTAACAGACAAATGAGCACTTTCAGCCATCATGGAGGTGTTTTCATGCATCCTTTTGATCCTAAAACCTATTCCCCTTGCTGGGCTGCTCTACCACAGCATTGTCCTGGATCCACCATCCCCTTTGAGTGCACCAATAACCCACGCTGGCTGAATTACTGAAATGAAATTAAATGAAAGCCTTGTGATGGCATCACCTCATTTCTTAACACAGCTCTGCATCAGCAGAGAGACCTGGTTATTTCTCTGCCCCAGCTCTGCTCCAAGAGCCACCCAAAAGTCCCCATTCCCTTCTTTTTGGGCCGTGGAGCTGCTGCTGTTCAGGGGGGAGGAAAGACACAGCACCTTCCCACCTCACAGCAACACTCACTTCATTCTGTGCCTTCCCCATGGCATTTTTGTGAAGTTTGGCAGAGGTAACACTAACACCACCACGATTCTGCTGAGGAGATTGTCTGTCAAGGTGCTAAACCCAACTGCAGAGCAATTCACAGGCAAGAACACCCAGGAAGGTGGAGTTGCGTTTGTGGGAGTGGGTCAGGAACTCGTGAGTGATAATCATCACTGAACTGTGATTGTTCCTAACCAGGCAAAACCAACCACAGGGGTTCAAAGACACAGCACAGTTACCTTCTCCATGTAACCTTCAGAAGGAAGCAAACCCACTTCTGTGAGAAGGGTTAGCAAGGACAGAAACAGCTGAAGGATTTGGCAACAGCATGAAATGTTTCACAGAAATAAATGGAAGCAAACAATACACTTACATTGTCCTAAAATTTAATGTTTTGCACTGTTCCAGGGATTTTTAAGTCATCGGAAATTGCATTTCCTGCTGTTCTGATTGGCATGCCTTGATCCCAGAGTGCTGGAGCTGCTCTAGATGGCAAAGGAAGGGAGAAGGGGCTTTGTGGGGGATGCTGCTGGTAGCTGGAGAGAACAAACCCAGTCACTCGGTGCTTTAACAACTCCTCACGGGAGAGTTGAAGAAAAATGTTGATTACAAGAACATCTAACATCTAAACATCTTTTTTCTGGAAATTTTCCCCAATACCTAAAGTACAAAGTTGGTTTTGAACACTGAAAATGTATTTGTTTGGCCAAAGCACAGCTGTGCCTCGTGCCAGGCTGGTTTCCTACCATGTGCTGCCTGGGATGAGCAGCACCATGTCCCAGTGCCGTGGTGACCTGGGGCTGATGCCTTTCCCTGCTCTTAAAAATTAAAACCAAAACACAGTTTATGGGGAAAAGGGGTTTGTACCTCGGGATTTATTTCAGGATCCTTGGGTGCAGCACTTGGTGCAGGTGGAATGCCCCAAAAATGCATGCATACCTCACACTGAAATACACACAATTCTAGGCCTTGCAAAATTAACATATTTATCACAGATCCCCCAATGAGAGGCTGGAGTGAAGCCCTCGTTGTGAGGAACCTTCCCCCTGGCTGGGCCTGGCTGAGGTTCCCAAATGTGTTCTGGAGAGGCCCTTGGTGTCTGGGGCTCCCAGGATGTTTGCTCTCCTGGTTTAACGGTGCCGTGGGGCTGAGCTGAGTTCTCAGCCTTGGGGAGGTACAAGTGTGGGGCTAAAAGCACTGAGGATGCATCAAACTATAAAAGAGTGTGTGAGAGGGGTATAAAAGAAAAATCAAAAAATCATTCTGGCATCAGGGTCACAGCTGGCCCTGTCCTGGGGGTGACCCCCAGGAGCTCTGTGCCACTCTGCTGGGCTGGGCAGAATGAAGGGGCCCATGGCATGTCTGGCCAGCTGTGGGGTTTGGGGCAGGGACATTTCCAGTCCTTATCAAGCCATGCAGATCAATGCATTTCAGAATGCTTCTGGAGTAGGGCAATGATGTGTTCAGTGTTGAATTGGGCAGGAATGCTGGATTTGGGGTTCATTTCTGGTCAGGGTACAGAAGGTATTTTTATTAACCTTGTATAAAGTGCTTGTATCAATACCAGCATGACCAGGGCAGCCCATTCCTGTCCTGATCTCCTGCTGCAGGTGAGTGGTGCTGTGCTGTGAAGGAGCTGCTCGATGCGGGGTGCGTGCAGGGGGAATGCCCACATCATTTTGGGGTCACCAGGAGTAGTCTCTGGGGTGATGCGGCCCTGCCTGCGATGGAAAAGGATCAGGAAAGGCACAGCAGAGTTCAGCAGAGCACGCTTTAGTGTCTTCAGAGGCACCCTGTGCAGCAGTGTTTTGGAGCTGAAGTTTGTGGTGCTCTGCTATTAAACTTATTTGCATTTCTTTAGAGATGGGGTTCTAACTCTGAATTTCTACTATGTTTCAGAGAAGGTGTTGCTTTCTCAGAGGGTCAACTGCAGAGCTGTGCTTCAGGACCTCTGCAACAAGGAGCCGTGTCCTTGTGTCTTTGATCAGGACAGATCAGTGAGACAAGAAACCTCAGAGCTGTCTGGCAGCTTTAAACCTCTGCTCCTGACATTCCTGTCTGCCACCTGAGAGCTCCAGTGCTACCTGTGCCCATGCTCAGACCTGTGATTCAGCTCCTTGCAGATGACTGATAATGGGATTATCCTCCTGCACCCACAGCAGGACGAGTGGAGCCACATCCTCGATGAAAGGAATGTTTGTCGCTGGTTGGCACATTTGCTTCTGTCAGGTTGAGCTCTTTATCTGTGTAGAGTCCTCCAGCTGACAGAGTGCTGCTGTGTCATCGTGTGGACCCCATGCAGCAGAGGTGACTTTGGGCAGCCAAAATGGACGTTTCCAGCAAATTCCTTGCACATTAAGTTGCACTTCAGGCTGATGTGGCTGCTGCAAGTAGTCCCACTTTGCCTGCTCCGTGAGAAGTGCTTTCCCTCCAACACACAGGAGTGTTTTCTCTGGTTCCAGTGTGGAAATTCAGGTATTCCTTCTGTCTGACAGGGTTTGAAGCTGTCTGAAGTTGGGAGTGTTTCTGTTAAATGCAGTCTTCATATCCAGCCCTTAATTCCTGCTGGGCTGGCAGGATGCGTGGGGGGAGTGCCTAGGATGAGGGCAGGATTTGGGGTGTCCCTGAAATTTGTATACTTTGGCTGAAGCTTGCTTGTAGGCAGAAAGGCTTTGGGGGCGTGAGGCTTAAAAGGGTCTTTGAGTAGTTGTGCTCAATGCTCTGTGAGCTCTCTAAGGGTTATGTTAAAGTGTCCCTTTTTTTGTCAAATATGTGTCTAGACAGCAAATTCTCAGTCGTGGCCGAAATGTTTCCCTCCTGGCCTCATAAAAACATACCATCACCTTTAAAATATCACCCTCCTGTAGAAAAATTTTCTGCTGTGGAGTTACAAGAAGCACTTGAAGCATCCACTGCAAGTGGAAAAACAGAGGAAAAAACAGAGTCTGCTTTTCCAGGGAGGTTTTGGGCAGCACGTGGGCCATTAGTAGATTTACCAGAGGCACACCCTGGTTGCTCTTTACAATTGTTCATCTTTCATGTAAGTGTGTTCCTCCCTTTCCAGAGAACAGGGCAGGTACCAAGCACCATCCATCAATCCAGAGCTCCAGCAAAACCAGATTTCTCCTCTTTACCCTGCTCCATCTCCCTCCCAGCACCTCATCACCTCCTCCTCTGGTTTGCATAGGCAAAGAAATGCAAAGCACATGCCTGGGAGGCGATAATGCCATTGGTGACACCCCTGGCACAGGCTTTCCAGGTGACGAGGTTATTGCAGCATCGGCAGCTCCCTGCCTTTGTCCCCGAGGGTCGGCGTCGCTTTGCTTGCATTCCAGGCGCGATTTGCGGTGCTTGGAATTTATTGTGATGCAAACACAGCACGCAGGTTGCCGTGGCTGCTGCCCGAGCCCTGCTGCCCGGGTAAACAAAACTCTTCCTTTGCATCCAGCCCCACCTGTGCCCACTGCGTGTGCGGGGAAATGAATGGTGCGGCAATGAGGGGGGGACAGCTGGAAAGTCAAGGCTTTCCAGTGATCCCCAGCAGCGTCTGGATGCTGCCCAAATCTCTGCTAATTGGCCCCGGGAGACTCCCCCCATTTGCTGCACCCTCATCAGCCTTCTGAGCCTGAGAGGGGGAAAAATCCCTGGATGGAGAGCGCGGGTGTCGCTCTTTGGTTCGGGGACGGCGAGAAATAGAGGCATAAACTTGAGATGAAAAAGCCATTTATTAAGAAAATTTTGGTTTTTTTATATCTAGGGTCGTTAGAGTAGGGCACAGGTATTGGTTTTTGGGTGAACACTTCTTTTAGCATCACTGGTTAGTTACGACAGCGCTTAAAGAATAACAAGTTGGAATAACAAGGCGTGAAAACACCACGTGCAAAATATCGTTTACAAAAACACACGAGATGGTTTGCATGAACTTTTCCTGGTTCTCAGCTCCGCTTGTGAGAAAGCAAAGTTTCTTCCCACAAGCAGGGCTGGGAGCTGGAAAATTTCTCTCCGATCGAACTTGTCAGCGTCCACAGGCGGGGGCGGCACTTTGTATTCACATTCAAATATCTCAGGTTTGGGCATCGGCGAGCACCTCCTGTTCCTCCCAGGATCTCACCTGATCCTGGCACCTCCCAGTTCACTCCAGCACCTCCTGTTCCTCCCAGGATCTCACCTGATCACTCCAGTTCACTCCAGCACCTCCTGTTCCTCCCAGGAGCTCACCTGATCCTGGCACCTCCCAGTTCACTCCAGCACCTCCTGTTCCTTTGGATCCCACCTGGTGCTGGCACCTCCCAGTTCACTCCAGCACGGACAAAAGGATGGGATTGCACCCAGGGCTGAGCTTTGCCCAGTGTTTTCCAGGCAGCACTGGAAATGGGGAGCAGGTGGGAGGAATTGTAGCTGGCCCAGAGTACTTTGGACAGCGATTAATAAAGAATTGCAGTTTGAAAGAGTGAGATCTGGGGCTTCCCTGGTGTTGCATGACAATGAACTGCCAGCCCCAAGGTGGGCAAGAGGGCCTGGAAGTCTGGGCCCTTGTGGCTTATCAAAACAATTTGTAGCTTATCAAAACCTCACTAGCAGAAGCAACTCCCCTTAGAGAAAATGTTGGAGGCAGGGCCTGTGCAAACTGACAACTTTTTATTTCATAGGACCTCCCTCTTCCCAAGATAAGGTTCATTTGAGTTTATCCTAATTTTTTTCCCACAAGAAAACTTAAATATATATTTTTAAGGGTTTGATTTTTTGTTTGTTTGTTGTTGTTTGTTTGTTGTTGTTTTTGTTGCTGTTGGTTTTGTTTTGTTTTAGGGGGTCAGGAAAACATTTTGTTTGTCTCAGCTTGCTGTATTTAATTGGGTTTTTTTTCCCTCCTTTTAAATTATTAAACATGAGTATCTTTTGAAACAGATCTTGGTTTCCAAATGAAATGTCAGAAAGTTTTCCTTGAAAATACCAAGGAAAATGTGTTTTGGTATTTTCCATTTTGGTGTATTCCAGAGGAATATACCAATCTTTCCATTTAGTATGTCCCATTTTTCTTCCTGATTTTGTTGCCAAATAACCCAATTAATTTAATGTGAGTTTGCTATTAGTTTCACTCAATTGTAATTCGATTTTTTTTTTTTAATAAATGCTTTTCCTTGAAAACAGAGGAAGAGGGGGGAAAATTATGCTTGTGGCAGAGCAGGATTTTGAATGTTGTCTTCTGACAGCACAGAACAGTTTATGGAAGGTGGAAGCTAGAGTTGTAAATATGAAAAAACCCTCTCATCTCTAAGCAGGCAACAACTTCTCTCAGGCAAATCACAGAGATCTTACCAAGACCCCAGGAAGTAGCTGGAAATGTTCCCACACCATAAATACACTTGACATCTGCCATTGAACAGTCTGTTGTGTGAAATGGAGCCAAATTCAATGAATTGTGCATCTATTTTCTACTTTGCAATGCTCTGTGTTCACTTGCTACATTCTTCCAGTTTTTTTAATCCATTTTTTTTTGGTATCTTTTCTCCAACTGGTGCTCCAGTGATGCAAGGAAAGGTGCTGCTGACAAAACTGTGATGAGTTTTGTCAGGGCTGCTGGATGCTGCCACAATTCCTGGTTTCTGCTGCCTCCCAGAGTGACAAACAACTTCTCCAAAGTCGTGTTTGCGCCCTGGATGGGAAGTTGGGGATGTGGCTCCTCTTCCTTCCCCATGCAGATGGAAAAGGATGGCACAGAACCTCCTCTCAGACTTCCAGCTTAATGGCCTTTCAAGTGTCTATTGTTTTCTGGTTTGTTCTCTCTGTGCTCAGCACCTGGCATGTAGAAAATGTGCTTCCAAGGACAAATAAATCATTCTGATCATCGTGATAGTCACAATAAATCACACAGGCCACGGGAATTGCTCCCCAAAACCCTGTGGGAGCTGGGTGTCTGCTTTTGTTTTGGCCAAACCCTCAGTTCCTGGCAGATCCCCTGCAGGTTTTGGTGCTTTGCCCCAAGAGCTGATCCCTCTCACGTGGGTTGGGTTGGGGTGGGATGGGGGCAGGAGCTCAGGGTGGGCCCCTCAGCTTTGGCCTTGCTGCCCCAGCAGCTCCAGGCAAGAGCCACCAGGTCCCCAGCAGGTGTGGGTGGTGGAGATGTGACATGTGAAAGCAGCCAGCTTGGGTTTTTCTACTTTTTAAGTGAGGGCAGAAAGTAAATAAATGGACTAAATAACAGAGCAGAGTTGCCTATGCAAGTGACTGAGAACTGTGAACCAGAGGGGGAAAAATTTAAAACCCTGCTATTTTTGGGAAACTGATAACACAAGATTTCCATTTGGCTCTTGTCTTTTGAGCCTGTTCTGCTTGGGAATTTTTGTTCAACCTGACTAGAAGCCTATCATTCTGTTTAAATGAAAGATGATCCTGATAGCTGGCTGAGGAAGCCATGGCACAACAAACCTGCCAGCTTGCACAAGAGAATTGCAACACTGGCAAAGAGCAGCTGAAGTTTGAAAACTTTTCTCATCTAATAACCCAAAGCTGTTAGTAAGCACCCACAGGTAAGAGGGAAAGCAGTCCACAGCTCTCACTTCTGAAGTGACTCATGAATAGGAATGCTTTCAACATTAAAAGTTTTCATTTCAGCAGTTCCTTCTTTGTGCACAGAAGCCTCATTAAACCATGGTCAGCCACCTGTCCTGTTGGACTCGTTTGCTGCAGGCCTCTGCCTCGCTGGGACCATTTTGGGAAGCGTTTTCCAGGTGAATGGTTTCCTGCACCAAGGTGTTTGCTCTGGGCGAGGTTTGATCTCCGTGGTGGGTGGATGTGAGAAAGAGGAGCGACAGAGAAGTGACTTGTGGCAGCAGAACCAAGTCTGGATAAAAGGCAGCAGAGGACAAACGAAAACACTTGACTCCCTTGCTCTGTGTTTCCTGGGAGCATTTCCTTTTAATTGACTGGGCCATTGTTTGCTGAGCACAACCTCTTGCCTGCCTTTGTAAGTGTGCTACCCACTTTAATTAAGAGGGCTGAAAATGGGATATTCCATCTTGCAGAGGGGCAGGAAGGGATGCAGCTGGGGCTGCTCTCTCCTGTACAGCTCTGCACAGCTTGACACCATCAGCTGCATCATTCATACTCACTGTGCAGCGCAGTATGGGTGGGCAGCAGTTGCCCTGGCTTGAAATAGCCCAAGGATGGCCATTCTAGAATTACAGAATGGTTGGGGTGATCCATCTCGTTCCAGCCTTCCCACCAGACCAGGCCCCTCAGTTTCCATGAGGCTGCACAGAGTTTCTCTGTGCTGCACGAGCTCAGGTCAGGTCAAACCCTGGCCCTCGGATGCAGAATGAGCTGAGAGCCTTTGGCTGCACTCTCTGGGCTGCAGGCTCGCTGGGAAAGCCAGCACAGGGCTGAGCATCAGCTTGTGGCTGTGGGACTGCGAGCAGGGACCTTCAGCAGCTGCCTGGTTTGGAGGTATGGGGTGAGAAGTGGAAAAGCAAAAGGCAATAATAAAGCTGTAATACCTTAGTAAGGAGGATGCTGCCCATCCTGCACTGGGATTGACGCCTTAGGGTTTTTGTCTTTTTTCCTTTATATGTTCTCTGTATTCTTTGCACATGTATTTGGAGCTCTGTAGCCTATTAGTGCATTCCTAGCTAGTTTTCCCAGTACTTTTCCCTGCTCTGATAGGCAGAAAGACAAAACATATTCCAAAGCCCTTATCCTATCTTGGTTCTGCCTGGGAACCAAGGCCGAAAAACAGCTTTTGGAGACACATTTTCATAAGCAAAGTTCAGTCCCATCTGAGGGGGAAAGGATTTAGAAGGAGCTTTTACTGGGGAAGAAGTCACATCACCACTTGTGCTCCTAATTGTTGCTTTTTGTCAATTATGCTAATTTACCAAACTTATAAAACTGTATTCATCCCTGTGGGGGGTGGGCTTTTGTGGACATTTTCCACATCTGCCCCTGGAGGCCTCCAATAAAGACCAGGATTATATTAACTCCTATGCTAATATTATCTTGAAAGTGCTTGTTGTTTCATTTTTGGGTACATTGAGGCATGGGGATGAACCCCTGAGCAGTGCACCTGCATCGAGGGGAGCCAAAGATGATGCCTTAGGTTTTAACTTTGATATTTTTCCAGCCCTGCCCTGCCCAGTGTCACTCTGCAGTTCCCTGGAGCTCGTTCAGTGCTGTTCTCTCATGCTCACACACACACAACAAAGCCTCTCCAGCTCTCCAAGGACACCCAGACCCTCCTAGGCCCAACAACTGCAAACCACAATCTTGGCGACAGGGGGGCAAGCTTGGGCAAATTCCATCCTTGCCTGGCTTCTGCTTGGGGAATTGATGCTGAGATCCAAGTGGGAAGAACTCGGGAGCTGTCCTTGTCCATGTTGGGATGCACTGAGGCAGGAGCCTCTGGAGCCCAGAGTGTACCTCTGAAGGCCTTTCCAATCAATCCCTCCTTGATTCCTTTATTCCTGCCTGGGCTCTGTTTCTAGGGAGCCATTTAAGGCATCAGAGGGACGTGGAACAGCAGCCACGTGTGAGCCCTTCAGTCCTGCTTGCAGGGCTGTGCACTAAAGGGTTAACCTGCCCGTGTCACCAGGGTTTCTGCTCACCCTGGCTTCTCAAGGATTGATGTGCTTGGCACACGCTCACCTCCCTCCAGATAGTGCACACAGTGAGCTGCTTTGTGCTCCTGGCCGGTTAAAGTCACCTTTGTGCCGAGGGTGAACATATGGTTTATGTATTTCAGAGGAGGGAGCAGGAGATTGAAGTTTGATGTGTGCTGCACGGGGGTGAAACATTTCAGAGCTCAGTGTCTGGGCTGTTGGTCCTCCAGAGCTTGAAAGGGATGGGATGATGCATCAAACTGGGGATTGTCATGTGGCATCTGTGTTGTTCACCTTCATTTTTTCATCATGGCATGGTGGTCAGAATCTGGCAGAATTGCAGGCAGAATCTGGCAGGGAAGAGATCAAAGCCTTTGTTCGGGGTCTCCTTTGAGTCATGCTCGTGTTAAACCCTAAAAACTCAAACGTGAGCACAGTGATGGATGCTGAGCAAGTGGCTTCCCACCCCTTCCAGTGGGACCCCTTCCCCTTCCCAGAACCATGGGGACAGGAGTCCTGCAGGGAAAGGGATGGGATGAGAAGATAGCTGGGGTTTGGGCTTTGGCTCAGTTCCTACTGCTCTAAGGACCAGGTCCAGAAACTAAAGTTAAGATTCCTATTGTGATTGATGGACTTTACATCTGATTTTGATTTAACTTCAAACCAATTCTCAGGACTTCATATAACATGCAAGATATTTTCACTAGTATTGATGGGTAACATGCCTGATTCACTGATTTGGGTATTTGGAAATCTAGATATTTAAAAATACCCAGCCCTGGAAAGGAGCTTTTTTTGCTTCCTGTTGGCCCATTCTGCCTATATTGTACAAATCATGGAGGAGACTAAGGTGGAAAAGTCTGGCAGTCTACAGGAACAATAATTTTGCTGTCCCAGACTCTCTGAGGATTGCAGTAGAACTTCAAGGTACTACCAGACACGGCTTTTGCCTTTGTGCTTTTCATTAGTTCTCTGATGGCCTTTCAAAGGGAAGAAACACTGAATATGGGCTGTACAAATATGCTCTTTTCCATCTGGAGAGAGGAAGTGATATTTTTTAATGCCTGTGATTAGTCTGCAGTAATTTGTTTGTTTGCCTGTTTGCTGGTTTTTTTTTTTTCCCTTCCCAAAATGAAAACCCAGAAAATTTTTGTTTTGCTGCAGCCTGAAAGGCAACCTTTTGTTTTCAGGCCTCAGTAATTGAAGGTTTACATTATTGCTGCTACAGCCTTTTCCCCAACATTAAATCAGTAATTAATGCTCTGTTGCCTGAATATTAGCGGGTTTGAGCTCTGCTCTGTAGGAGAATTCCTCCATCAACATATGAGAGAGACCTTTTGGTCCTTCCTGCTGTGACATCTCCTGCATGGGCTATTTCAGAACCCACTCAGCTAGAAAGTGAGCACATGGCAGATTCTCCAGCCTGGTGCTCGGGGTGTGCTTTTGGGAACGAGCATCGCTCAGTTCCAGCCCTTGCTCCAATGAACCTGACATTGAAATGCTGACAGTGAAAGCAGCTTTATTAATATTGCCAGCTCAAAGTGTTCAGGAATCACGTGTCAATCTTGTAAATGTGGAGATAGTGGGAAATGCAGCTGAATCTTTGGCTGGTTTTTATTTCCCTTTTGGTTTGTGGCTTTTGAGGGACAAGTTTTCAAACTTATGACCACGACCAGGGCTAGGAAAAGCTGTGTGCATAAACCCTTCCCCTCCCTTCACAGTAACCCCTTGGAGGGAGTTTTTCCTCCTTGGTTTTATTTTATCAGCACCTTCGTACCCCTCAGCAGAGGAAACAATCTTTTAGTGAAGGCACTTCAAACTCCAGGGTGAAAGAACCATCTCCTCCCCAAAATCCTTGCCTCCAAAGGGGATATTCACACCTCCCTTTTACACTGGTGCTGACTTCAACTCACCAATTTTAAAAGAAATAATCTTGAGATGTGTTTCAGCACTGTTCCAGACTGAGATGATTGCTCACCTTTAGTTTGTAGCAGAACCTGACCAGATTTCCTCCCAGTGACCTTGTTGGAGCCTCACTGTCAGGTTATTTTTCCCACTTTCTCTCTGTGTATCAATATTGAATCAACAACTTGCCTTTAAACAAACAGGTCCCTGTTGATGTGGAATTTAAATTTCAGCCTTAACCCATTGCTGGGAAAGTTTCGGTGACACTTCTCAATTAAAAAAGACTCTTCAGTGTCCTCTGCCTTTAGCGGACCTGACTCTCTCCTGAAGTGTCCCAGGGGTGCTCTGGTTGTGTGCTGGAGGTTACAGAGATGAGGGAGGGATTCCTTCAGGTGCTTCTCTCCCTCGTGCCCTCATCCTAATGCCAGCTCTGAGCCTGAGGATGTCCCTAGGAGCTTCGTGCAGGCTGTGTGGGCTCACCACTGCACAGGAGACTGAGGAGATCGTCTGGGGAAAATGCCAAACCTTTCCTCACTCCACTTTTGCCATCCATGTTAGAGAAATGGGGTCTCACAGGCAGCTGGGTGTTTTTAAAATTCGTCAACAAAATAATCAGCCTTTCCAAAAGCAGCAGGGCATCTCCATTTATTTAGAAAGAGTGTGTGAAATGCAAGGAGCCTTTGCAACTTGTGGTGCCAAAATAATGAGGTGAACTAGGTTAGAAGAGTGAAGTGGTTAATAGTAATCTTGCTTTTGAATTCACCACGTTTGAAGAAGTCCTTAAAGAATTGCTACAGATGCCCTGGTGACTGATTTCAAGCTGTCTTCAGTACAAAACACAACATCCTCTGACATGGTCCCAAGAGGGATCGACACCATTTGTTCTTATTTTGAGTTCCTATGCATAATAGGGTCAGAAGAAAGACCACTCTAAGAGGCACGACTGCAATTTCAGAAAATAATTCTCTTTTCCTACACCCAATGCTTCAGTCTTTGCAAGCTCAAAAGATGTGAAGAAAATCAAAGTCTTTAAGCAGCAGCCACATGCTCACCTATGGCTTCCCACATCCCCAGCTGTAACCCTCACAACGTTTTACTGCTATTCCTCACATGGATATTTTAAAGATTGGTCATGCCCATTAATACCTTTGTTCCAGCCCATGTCTTGCTGAATGGTGTGATATGATACAAACCACGATTCATAAAGGTTTCTTGGAAGTGGCTCAAGAGAGAGCTGGTGTTTTCAAACAGCTTTTTGAAATGTTAATGGCTGTTTAAGAGCAGCAGCGAGCAATTTCAGCTGGGGATGATTCAGTTGAGGAGGTTCTTGGAGCAAGTTTGTAGGAGTCAGAGGGACTCAGAGAAAATAGGAAAACTGGTATTTTGCTTGAACGGTTCAGAGTGGGAATTGCAGCTTCTTTAGAAGGAAAAATATTCCAGTACATTAAAAAACACTTCAAAAATCAAGAGACTTTCTCGAGACCAGAAACTTTCCAAAGTTCCACGCTTGTACACGAGCAGGATGGGAGCAGTGCTGGAGGTGCTCCAGCTTTATCCCTCTGACAGAGGGAGGGATTCCGTGGTGGTTGTGCTGCCTTCAGGAATCCCACCACGGGCTCTGATAGTAAAGAAGGTTTGTGTCTGTGCTTTGTCACCCTGCTTGATGCAGCTGCTTGTGCTGATACTGCTTGTGGTGGAGTCTGGATTCCTGTTCAGGCACCAGCAGGAAAAAGCCAAGCTCCTGCTGCTGGGGAGGACTTGGAGTCTCACTCAAGACCTTGGGCAAGTCACTTCATCTGTGCAATGGGGATAATCATGTTTCTTGTCAGAGAATTGCACAGTTAGGCAAGCTAAGATCATAAAACTGAATAAAAGGATCTATAATACCAGAGCTTTATAGAATACTGACCTATATGGAATAACAGATCTATAGGAATAACATTCCTGACCTGGTTAGCTTTGTGTATTCTCAAGTGCTTTGCTTTAACCAGCAGCTTAACTCAAGCTAGCTCACATAACACATCTCCATGTCCTAATCTAGAGAAAGTGTTCTGAATGGGAAATCCACATTCCTGAATTTCAGCCTGGAAAGGATCATCCAGTTTGGGAAAACCACCAGGAACTGGCCGTGTATCTGTAAATGACCTTCCAAATGGTGATGCGGTGCTGCCTTTCCCTCCTTCACCACCACTAAAGCATAGCTGGAAAGAAAGGCACTTGAGCCATTTTTCTTGTGATAAAAATTGCAGCTTATTAAGGTTGGGCTTGCAGCTCTAGTCCTGAGAACAAACTGGTGAATAAGAGGAGACTCCAGCGTGTCAGAGAAGCGATGCCGCCTCGATTTTTGCCTTTTTCCCTTTGATATATTCTCTGTGTTCTTTACACATATATTTGTAGCTTTGTGCTCTATTATTGTAGCTCGGCTTCAGTGCTTTCCTAGGCAGAAAGACAAAACACATTCCAGGACCCCTGTGCTATCTTGGTTCTCCTTAGAAACCAAGGCTGAGAGCAGCTCTTCGAGACATATTTTTTATAAACAGAGCTTAGTCCTCATCAAAGGGGGGAGGATTTAGAAGGTGCTGGAGATGGGGGGGAATTACTTCATCAGGCATGCATCTAGGTGGGGATTCTCAGCAGATACACTAATTTGCAGAATCTATAAAAAATCACACCAGTGTGCATTTTCGGCACTTTCCACCTGACAAACTGTGCACCTAAGGATCCTCATACAGAAACACGCCTGTTTAACACCCTAACTGTGTCTGGCTCCTCTTTCTAGGACCTGAGAAAAAGGCATCAAAGAGCCAGAGGGTTGTGTGGAGGAGGGCCCTGGCTCCTGCAGGAGCTGCGTGCATTTTTGGTGTTCCCTGCATGGAGGTAGCTGTGCACTCCTGGTTTATTGCTGGTGGAACAAACCTTCCCAGAAGGAAATACTGCAGCAATAACCTTGTGAGTGGCCAAGACCCAGCTGTAAACTTTTCCAGGGCCACTGCTGCGTAAATAAGGCGTTGCAAAGGCTGGATTTAAACCCTAGAGTCGTAGATGTTCCTCAAGGGCAGAAAGCAGAGAGAGAGGCGAGGCTGGGGCACAGTTTGTTTCACAGAACTGAGAAGTCTGGGCTGTATTTACCCAGCTGGAAGCAGACTTCACATCTGTTTATGCCTCGGTTTTGCCTCAGGTGCATACTCTCCCATTAGGTTTAAGTGGCTGGAAAAGGCCAAATATGTCTGAGGTCACTTTTGGCTAATTAATATGGCAACAAGTGCTGATTAATTAGTTTGGGCCTGAAATGAGCTGAGATAATTTTTTTTTTGCAGTGGCATAGGCCATAGATTTACAAGCACTTCTTCTCCAAGACAAATACTCTGAAAATGTTGTTTTCGGGGGGCATTTGCCCTGAAAATTACTACCTGGATTTCTCAGAACTTCCACAGTAACTATTTTATTTCATTTAAACACGTTTTAATTTCTTTTTTACCCGATGGAAAATCTTACCACACACAGCATCCAGTGACAATCACTTGCCTTGTGGCGATGCCCTCTGCTTGATGTGCACCTGTGTGTCAGAGCAGGATAAAAAACCTGTGGGATTGAGGTCCAGATCTTCAGATCAGCTGGACACCATAGCAAAAGGTGTCGAGGCCTCAGTGAAAAACGTGGTATCCTCTGGTCATCAACTCCTGCCCTGTGACTGCTCCAATCTCCAGGCTGTGCTTTATGATCCTGTTATCCCAGAGCTCCTTCACAACATCTTGTCCCACCAGTCTCCTTCCAACTCATGTACTTGCAGCTTGTCAAGTTCTTCTTTGCCACTTTCTCCTGCAACACCTTTTCCCTTTTTGTGATTTTTGAGCTCCCTGAGCTGCTTTTACATGCAGCCACAACCAAATCCTTCCCTAGTCTTCATCATCAGTTCTGCTGCTTGCACTCTCTTGTGGAGGTTTGAACTGGTTTTCTCATTAAGTATATTGTCCAAGTATTTAATAGCACCTATTTCTTCTCAGCTGCATCCTTGAAGGAAACCCTAAAATTTCAGTGTCTCTCTTCACTGTCCTGCTGCATGTCAAGATAGTCTGAAAAAAAAAAAATGGTTGTGTGAAATTGACTTTTTGCATTATTGGCACTCAAACTGGCCAGTGCAGCTTAGCAGAGGCTAATGAAGTCAATTGGTCATTTACTTTCCTTCATTCAGTTGTGAAAAGGGTTGTCCAGAGAGCAATTCACTCCAAATAGTTTAGGTCTGGATGAAACACCATTTGAAAAGGGCTTCTTTCTCTTCAGCTTCTGCTATTTCCAGCCTGCAGGGACTTAGAAATTCAGTGTAATGTTCAAACATTTACATCTCTCTTTGACATATTCCTGGACATCATGAATTGCTGATGTTAACAGCAATAACATCTTGCTAACTCTTAATTAAGACTAGACAAGATAGCAGTGCTGCAGTTAGGCTGATCACAAGCTGATCTGATCAGCTGATCATATAAATTCAGTCTGATCACATCACAAGCTCAGGCTTTTGAGCGGGACTGGAAAGTTGCATTACCTGGTAGGCATTTCTTCCCTGCTTCTGCCACGCAAAATTCAGTGTCAGTCATCACATCTGTCTTCATTTGACATTTGCAGCTGCTCATGCAAACAGTTTTTAAACCCTTGCTGGCTCTTTAAAACCCTGCTGCTCTTGATAGGCATTTGTCAGTGGAAAGTCCTTCAGTGGCCCCTGAGCTCCACACCTTGCGAGTCAGACGTAGCAGAAATAACAGATTGCTGCATGTTTTGCTTGGTTTGCGGTTAATACACCCTGGAACTGGGAAATTAAGGAGACCTATAAATATGTATGGGTCTTATGTACACACCTGAGCCTCCTGAGCAGCGGACCACCTGCAAGGAAACCAGAGCTGAACCCCTCCAGCCCCTCTGGCTGTGAGCAGGGCAAAGCAGTCAGAGCTGCCTCCCTCCCTCGCTCCAAAGGGCTGAGCGTGCCCTCCGTGGGCAGGCAGGAGCTGGGTGCTGCCCAGCAGCTCCCAGCCAGGAGGAGGGGGCACATGGAGATGTGCAGAGGTTGAAAAGGGCCTCGGTGGCAGCCCCTGTGGTGTTGGTCCCACCGTGGTGCTCTGGAGGAGTTCAGGGCTGCCCTAACTTGCCATGCTGCTGCCAGACCCTCGGGGTGAAGCAGAATACTGCTGGGGTAGGCAGGGAGCTCTCCTGCATCAGCCCTTTCCCAAACTGAGGGCAGGAACCGAGGGTTATCTGAAATCAGCACTTCCTGGGTGGAAGGCAGAGAGTACAGTCATTCTGGTTTTGAGCTGGGAGAACAGGAGCTGTTGGAGTGGCTGATGTGGGCATGGCCTTTGCACCCACAGCCCCCCAGGACCCAGCCTGGGCTCCAGTGGCTGTGGTCACTCCCCATCACACTGTAGCCAAGAGGAGCTTTGAAGGTTGAAAGCCACAGATTAATGTGTCAGATGGAAGGAGGAAACTGATTTTGCAGGGGAGGAGGAGGAGGGAGTGTAACAAAGGTGTGAGGACATCAGCAGCTGGTCCTCAGAGCGCTGGGGCTCAGGCCATGGGGTTTGCTCTGGAGATGGATGACTCCAGCAGCCTTGCCAGGTCCATCACAGGGTGTGCCCTGCTGGCCCCACCAGCCCAGGGCTCCCTTTCTTCTGCTTCCCTCTGGAAAGAAAAGCACTGAATGCAGTTTGGGTGGTGATGGGCTGGAGAGAGGCAAGTGACAGATGATCAAAGCATCATGCTTTGGTTGACAAGGAGGTGCAGGCTCCAAGTGAAACTTTCTCTGGAGAACCTCTTTTATGGCAGCTCCCTGCTGGGAGGGCTGAGCTTCTCTTTGCATGTTTCCCTGTCCAACTCAGCCACCTGGTTTTCCAGAACTGGTGGGAGCTGCATACCTGGAGCAGCAATGGCTGGGTCCAGTCTGGAATAGGTGATGGCCCAGAAGTGAGGAGGAGACATCCACACACAGAGGGAAAGCTCACGAGCTTCATCCTCTTCAGAATCCAGGATGAAGAGAGGTGGAGGAAAGGTTTACAGCTTTGTCAAGCAGAGCTTAATGGTGGCTCTGGTAATGCTGTTCCAGAGGAGTGAGCACATCATATTGCATATTTACATGTTTAAATCAGTCACAACCCCTGTGCCTTCCCCACACATAGATCCCATCAATAGCAGCTTTATGCAGGCAGGAACATAACCTGGGGACTGGAGCACCCACACGGTGTCAGGGGAAGTCAGTACAAATTGCTCCATCGGCTGGACATTAAAGCAAGGAGTGATATCACTCTTAAAATAAGAAACCTAATGTAATGTGCTTTAATAGCTGAATAATTGCAGTGAGGGAAGAAAGAGGCTTTTGTGGAAGAGGATCAGTGAGAGCCAGGAGTGAGTGCTCATGACATCACGGCAGTGCACAAGAGGAACTTTATTCTCACAGCTCCACCAGAACGGCGTTTGGAGCTGCCAGTCCCAGATAACTCGCTGGGAAGAGTTAATAAAATAATTGATTTACAGCTGGAAGGAATTAGAGTCTGAAAATTGGCAGGCTGACATTGTTTGAAAGAGGCACTGGAAACCTCTCCCGCCTTTTTCTTTTTTTTTTTTTTTTTTTTTTTTTAGGGGGGTTTTTTTTTTTTTTTTTTTTTTTTTTTGTGAAGGGAGATCATTTGCACCTAAATTTGGAGCTCACAGCACTTGAACAGGTATTTGGGGAGACTCACTGTCAGTTACCCTTCATGGGAAACAGTTGTGAAATTATTATCATCCTAATATAGCTGTGTAAAAATAGATCTTAAAGGTCTGCACCTTCTTATGGGAAGGAGAGGGTTTAAAATATTTTGTTTTAATTTACCAGCTGTGGATCAGACCCAAAACCTTCATGCAACTCACGCATTTCTTGCTGCTGGGTTTGAGTGCAGTGTGTTTTCTTTACTTGTTAGGAAAAACTGTCAACTTTGTCTCAACTCTGTATATATTTTTACGGTGGTTTACAAGCACAGGGCAAACTAAGGGTCCTTTCACAACTTTTGGAGCTGGTCCATCATATTTTTTTTTTTCTTTTAAAATTTACTTTGTAAAAGTACTTCTTAAGATTGAAACACACGATTTACTGTTGATGGAAACAAAATGCCGTGGACACTGCATTGTGTCTTTGGTAAAAGAAATAGCCTTTATTTTTAAAATGAAATTTCTCAGGCACAGCAGTAGAGGCAGCTCCAGGAGCCATTTTCACCCCAGTGCAGCAAAAGGCAAAGGTATCCATAAAACCAGTAGATGCTGAGAGACAGCACTTTCATGCTTTCCATCTCCAACCACTCATTTAAAAACAGATTTTTATTTTCGGTGTCAATATGTTTGATCCATCAGTTCTACAGCTAGTAAGGGACAAGCCTGGCTTTCAAAAATCGCTCATGGGTTTCCAAAGATGTAACAAAACTTGCTCCAGACTGAATTTGACCCAGACTAGACATGAAAAAAAAACCACCTTTGCAAATGCTTGTGCGAGCTGAGGGTAATCACGTAAGATGCAATGAACAGGAATGAGAAGGACGTGGTGTTCATTGCAGACAAAGGGAAAAGAAAGGAAAATAAGGGCAAACATCAGCAGTGTACACTTTGAGGCAACCACAAACACAGTGGCTTTGTGTCCAAAGCTCATCTCTGGTATTGAAGCCACTTAAGAAAGTGAGTGCCTGAAAAAGAGCAACAAGATTGGTGAACTTTAGTCTCCCTCAGGAAAAAATGTAGACTCTGTGTTGGCTTTTGCATGAGGTAAGTATCAAGCTGTTTGTGGTTTTAGAGAAGAATAGAAAGGACCAAGGTAAATTACAGAGGGAGAGCAGCTGCAGAGGTTTAAAAACTTTCTGGTATTTGAGTCTGATGGACTCTAAACCAGATGAGTTTTACCAAGCACTAATATCTTTATTTAAGACATATTTAGATCTTATCTTCACCAGACAAAATCACTGGTATATCAACAGTCTGTTATCACAATTTTTGGAGCCTTGTCAAGTAAATCTACTTAAGGAGTTGTGCTCTGTGCTAAAAACCTCCTGAACAACTCAACAACCCTCCCACGCTAAAAATAGCCCTCAGTTTTACCTAAATGTACGCTGACATGTCAAATTAATTTCATTTCCTCCTTGGCAATGAGAGCCCAGTGATGGCTTTTGAATGAGGAGGCTTTTGACAGTGTTTGGATTGATGCTCTCGTAACTTAGGGCAGTGTTGTCTGGAGGAGAGCACCAAGTGAAAGATGCAATTTCAATATAAACTCGGCTGAAAACGCCTCATGAGAACAAAAATGATCTTAACAAGCCATGTAGCTGATTAGGAGCCCAGCAATTCAGTGAGAAGTGTAAAAGGGGACATTTTAGGAGAATACAAACGCTCAAGTACCACATCAAAACTAATCGACTGAAAAATGGCCTGGCCTAAAAACTGAGCACAAGTTAAACATGGGCCAAAATTGCAATGTAATGCAAATTCTCAGTCAGATCTCATTCGGGGATGTATGAAGATAAGTTCTGTGCTTTCTTAGTGTGTTTTTGGGGTCTTGTCTGAATCCAGCACAGCTTTGGATCCAGCACAGCTGAAAGAGAGATGAGTTACAGGCTGAGGGTCAGGAGAGGGAAGTGCACAGGGACCTGCAGCTGGGGAAGCTCGAGGTGTTTGGTTCAGGGGAGAGGGGCAGGAGGAGACTCTGTGACCCCAAAGAGATGTTGTGGGAGCTTGTCTTGATTTGAGGCAAATTTAGAGGAGAATATCTCCTGATAGAAAGCAGGTTGTAGTTACCCCTTCCCCACCAGGTTTGGGAAAACATGAAGAAGGAAAAAACTATTTATTTAACAAACATGCACAAAAAAAAGAATAATAATGCCAAGTAATAAAATTTCTCATTGTAGAGAGAAAGTTGGAAGAGTTTAGAGTTTTTCTGTGGGTGTGGTTTCTTTTTTTCTTTTCTATGCAGTGTGGGGTACCTCCCCTTAGGCCGGTGGAAGGTCTCTCAGTGAGGTTTTGATGTTCTGGTGTTCTGAACAAATTTAGAAGAGAAGAAGAAGAAGAAACTCAAGTCTTAGGAAAACTCAGTCTCTTTTCTTTCAAAGTAAACAGAGCCCAGAGCTGGCTGGAAAGCAAGGAAGGAGCTTCCTCCCCTCTCTGCTGCAGCAGCTATCTCCCCACAGCAGCAGAGAGGAGTAGTGACCTTGAAGCACAGAACTGCTTTGAAAAAGTTCTTCTGGCTGTTTTTTTTTCTTTCTCTCCCCTCTCAGGCTCAGTAAAAAGGCACAGAAAGGCATAAGATTTATTTTCTGGGCATAGAGACGTGGGATACACCATGAAGTCACACCAAGGCATAGGTCAGGGGCTGACCCTTCACACTGCAGGGAGAAGAACCTGTTGGCATTGCTGGGGGTTCTGCAGCCTGATGGAGGAGCTGAGCAGCTGAATCTCTTCCCTTTCTCTGAAAAACATCTTGGAAAGCTTCCTTATGAGCTTTGCCACCAGTGCCAATCCCCAGGTGGGCAGCAGGGAGGAGGTGTGGGCCACTGGTCCTGGCTTTGGCCCTGGCAGCAGCGAGGTCCCAGCAAGGGCTGGGAAGTGCCACCACTTAAATGTTTCTGTGATTCCAGGAGATGCTCCTCTGGAGCATTTTCACAATAGCAATTTATTTTTAGTTTGTATCTTTGTCATAGTTTTATTTCTAATCGAATATTTTCTAACCACAATGAAACTTTTTCTTTCCTTTCATACTGCTTGGGTCTCAGTGTTTCCCATTTCTGGGGAGGTGGGGTACAATGATTAGCAGAGCAGGCACTCAGGCAATCCTTTAAAATGCCACACTGATCTTTTTTCTTTAAATTAAACCCCCAACTGAAACAGAAACCAGCAGCTCAGGGGTGGAAGCCACAGGAAGATTATTGTTAAGAGAAGAAGGAGGATAAAATGTATAGCTTTAGAAAAGCCCTTTCTGAAATGACACAGTTCTCTCTGTTTGCAGATGACAGAATAAATTAAAAATATTTCTGCCAGTCTAAATATACTGATTTAGGAAGCCAAGGTTGCCTAATGGACTGGAATATCATCTCCATGTTTTCAATTTCCTCCATTTTACCCAAATCATTCACTTCAATAATTAAGGGATAATGAACCGAACAGCTTTCCCCTTTATAACCAACTCTCTCTGGATAGAGACTCAAAATAACAATTAAAAATAAAAAGGAATCCTGTCTGCAGAACATGCCTGCAGATAATGGGAATATCCTTCACTTTCCCTCTCCTGGGGTCTCCTGGCTGCCCTCTCTCAGCTGCCATTCCTCAGGATGCTCTTAGGGGCCAATGAAGAGGCTGCCCTCGTTCAGGATGATCTATCAAGACCCACATTCCTCTCACAGATACATCCTCCTGCCTAGAAAACATGTTTGTGTCCATCCATACAGAGAACCTCATTGATCAGGCAGGGAGAAAAACGGGATAATCTTAATTACAACACTTCTTAAACTTCTCTTGACCTCTCCCCCACTCTGTTACCTCTTGGATTCACTTCCTTGCCCAGTCCGTGACGAGGATCAGGGAAAGGCAGGGCTCAGCCAATGAGCTGTGCAGAAAAGGGGATTTTCCACAAAATCTTCATTTCTTGTGTTTTTAAAAATCTAGGGGGAGAGCAGTGCAAGCACTGACCAGTTCGTGCAGGAAAACATTCCTGAATCTTTTGCATTCAAATGCAGCTGGATGGATTCACACCACCTGCAATGGAGGCACTTCCCTGGCCATGAGGGTGACCTTCACTCCCTGTCCCCAGCAGGGAACTCAATGGTTTTCCAGTGATTCCCAGTGGTTTCCCAGTGATTCCCAGCCTTGTGCAAGCAGCAGCCCTCCTGGCCCTGGAGCAGCACTCAGCTCTCTCCTACAAGGAGGCTGAGCCCCTTCAAACATCTCATAGACAAGGCTTGGGCTTTCCCAGGATCAGGATTTTTTAAAGTGGTTTGTGTAACAAAAGTGTCAATTGAGACAGATCAACATTTGATAGTTTTAAGGGAGCAAAATTCTGGTTTTTTCTTCTTTTTTTTTTCCTGAAACCCACCTCATGCCCATTGCCTTCTCTCATCACAGTCTGCTGCCCCTGACCACCAGGGGCATAAATAAATTAGTTATGAGATTTTCCAAGCAGTAAACTTTCTTTTGAAAAAAAAAGGAAAAAAGAAACAGCAGGATCTAAGAGCTTTCCATGCTGGAGTTTGGGAGCTTTTCAGAACCATAAAGTATTTATTTTAGGTTTCTTTTCCATTAGGTCCTAATTCTCAATATTTTATAAGAAGTTAAATTATCCAGGAGAACTGAGGGTTCATTTTGGGGGAAAATAGAAATCCCAAAAGGCATTTGCCTAATTAGAAAGTGACCATCAAGCACAGAGTGCAAAGAGCATTTTGGGTGGAGAGAACAGAGCATAGAAGAAAACAAGCACAAACTTAAAAAAAAAAACCAGAACTGTTTATTTTTCCTTCAAAGAGGATCAGTTTTAAGAACGGAGCAAGTTAATTTAGACTCCTTTATATTTCACCCCAGAAGCAAAGCAGGGCTTTTTATCCTTTCCTTTCAATTCCACTTCCTTCTCTGGGCCCTTTTTGTGGGGCCAAGCCCCTTCTGGCTCCCCATGAGCCTTCATCCCACCATGCTCCCCACAGCATTTCTCTGCCCTGGGCATGTTCAGCCCAGGGCAGGTAAGAATTTGAGGACCCAGATTTACACTGTGATCCCAGGGCTGTCTATTCAGACCTTGCAGCCCCCATAATATTGTTTTTGTGTACTGTAAAAGCTCAGAAAGTTCTGTCTATGCCAGAGCATCCAGGCTCCCGTCCTAAGTCCTCTGGGGAGCTCCAGGTCTCTTGGCTCAGGCAGAAGGGAGGGGAAGGGGGGCTGAGAGAAAGGGGATGTGTTTTATCAGAGTGAAGCCACCATGAAACAGCTAAAACACCAATTCTGGGTCTTGTATGACAATTCAGTCTGGCTGGAGCACACTGTGGCCTTGCTTGGCACAAGTGTACCTTCTGGGCAAGCAACTGAGAGAAATTTCCACTCCAGGTGATGCCTTAAATGGCTCTCTAGAAACAGAGAGCAGACAGCAATAAAGGAATAAAGGAGGGATTGACTGGAAAGGCCTTCAGAGGTACACTCTGGGCTCCAGAGGCTCCTGCCTCAGTGCATCCCAACATGGACAAGGACAGCTCCCGAGTTCTTGCCACTTGGATCTCAGCATCAATTCCCCAAGCAGAAGCCAGGCAAGGATGGAATTTGCCCAAGCTTGCCCCCCTGTCCCCAAGCTTGTGGTTTGCAGTTGTTGGGCCTAGGAGGGTCTGGGTGTCCTTGGAGAGCTGGAGAGGCTTTGTTGTGTGTGTGTGAGCATGAGAGAACAGCACTGAACGAGCTCCAGGGAAATGCAGAGTGACACTGGGC
This sequence comes from Erpornis zantholeuca, assembly GCA_013400515.1. NCBI lineage: Eukaryota > Metazoa > Chordata > Aves > Passeriformes > Timaliidae > Erpornis > Erpornis zantholeuca. Next base: position 68,166 of record VZTN01020677.1, read on the forward strand.
AGGGCAGGGCTGGGAACATAGAAAAGTTAAAACCTAAGGCATCACAGTATTCCCTCAGCAGCATCCCTGCCTGCTGGGGCAAGAGGTGGTGAAGTCTCAGGGATCTCAGGGGGTGCCAGGAGTGGCCTCAAGATCCCAGCCCAGCCCAGACCACAGCCCAGACACCGCAGTAAGGCTGCCACGTGCCAGTGCCTTTTTTCATAAGGACAAGTGATGCCTTTTTCTCTGGTCCTAGAATTACGAGCCAGACAAAGTCAGGGTGATAAAAGAGATATCTTTATATGAGGATCCTCAGGTGCACAATTCTTCAGGTGGAAAACACCGAAGACGCACACCCTGCATAACGTGTATATAATTTTTAAAGATTTTGGAAATTAGCATATCTGACAAGAATCCTGGGTTAGAAGTATACTCAGTGAAGCCAAACCCCAGTTCTTTCTAACTCTTCCTCCCTCCAAAGAGGACTTAACGTTGTTTATAAAAAATATGTCTCGAAGAGCTGCTCTCAACCTTGGTTTCTAGGGATAACCAAGATAGGATAGAGGTTTTGGAATGTGTTTTGTTTTTCTGCCTGACTGGAAAATACTGGAGCTAAGCTACCATAATGGACTACAGACCCACGAATTTATCTCTGTAAAGAACACAGAGAATGTATAAAAGGCAAAAAATCACCATGGCATCCCAGCAGAGCGGGAAGCACACGTGTGTGCCATGGATGAAGACATCAGCTCACCCCTCTGCCTGGCACAGAGGAGTGTGGCTGTGCCCCTCTCAGGGCATTGCACCCTCTTTGCACCAGCACTGGATTCAGCCAAGTCTGCCCAGGAAGCGAAGAGGTATCCAAAATTGAAAATGTAAATAGATGCTTTAAAAGGCACTGGGATATACACAAGCTGCAGCAGGAATGCAGGGAGCAGCTGCCGCTCTTCTCTTTGGCTCTCTGCTCAGTGTACACAGGCACATTTTGTTGGTTGTAAATGTTTAGAGAAAACAGTTACTATTGGATTGTTTGAGGACCACTTTGAATCAGCTGGGCACTTGCAGGAGGACCGTGGTGGTGATGAGCTGCATATGTACAGCACAGGATATCAAAGCTTGCATCCCAAGCAGGCTCAGCCCAGCTCCTTTTCTCTCACTCTGGTATTTCAGCACCAGTTACAACCAGCAAACACAAAGCAAGCTGTTAAAGTGATTGCCTTTACTCCTAACAAGGATGTCCCTAAGCTCCTTCTGAATTCAGTGATCATCCCACAGAGCTTGTCCAGCACCAGGGGGAAGTCTGCTGGCCCAGTGGGCAGGTTATACTGCTTACCCTGACACTGCTCATAGCCCTTACACTGCTTCCCCAGAAACTGCAGGTGGGCTGAAAGTGAAATCTCTGTGTCCAAGCAGCCTTGAGTGCTGCTGGAAAAAACTCTTTCCATCCCTTCCAGCCTTCTCACCCATTCAAGAATTACCAGCCAACTCAGGATAATGCAGCAGCTTAAGGCAGTGAGTTAGGGAGAAGGGAAGTGAATGGATTGATGTCTGTAAGGGCACCCTTAGCCCTGCATTAGACTCCCATGTTTCCAGATTGACATTTGTACCTCTCTTAGACACCCAACATACCTGGAGATGGAAGAAGTCATCCCATGCAGTGAACTGAAAAGTGGCTGAAGATGGGAATTTGGGCCAAAAGGAAAGGAGAGAAGCAAGATGAAAGGGAAAAATTAAAAAAAAAAAGCCACAGGAGCTGTTGCAGAGCCCAGCTGAAAACCCGTGCGGCCTTCCCTGTGCCCCCCACCCTGCGCAGAGCAGCAGAAGGTCCCTTTCAGCCTTCACAGCTCACCCTGGCCCGGGCTGGAGCTGTCCTCCAGCTGGGACAAAGTCAGGCAAAGCAGAAAAAACCCCACATCCTAATTGGAGGTGGCAGCTCCTGCTGCGGGTGGTCTCGGGGCAGAGAAGTGTGACATTGTGTGGGAGCCAGCGCGGCGGGCAGCGGCGCAGGCCCCGGCCCGGCCCAGGCCCTGGATCCCATCCTGCTGCTGGATAATAAGGCTTTAATGCTGGAAAGGATGCACTGGACTGTGCAGCAATCAGCCAGGAGCTGGCTGCAGTGGTCATCATTAGGGGTGCACAACTGTCTGGTGGAGAACAAAACCTCGTCTCTCCCCGGCCCAGCCCTCCCAGTACAGATTTGGGGCTGGGCCAGGGCAGTGCAATTGTTGTTTTGACGGACATGGATTCAAAACAAGCCCTCAGTCAGTAATGAGGCTTCTTCAAATTGCCTGGAACTCCGTTTGTTCTCCTCTCAATTAAGGCTTTCAGAGGAATAATGCAAATTCTTTCCTGATTTGGGGGACAAAGAGGGGTAGAGATGGAGATAGTGTTGAGAGAAGGTGGCTGGTTCATCAGAGGGAAGGACAAACCTCCAGCTCTTTGTGTCCAACCCAGCTTTGCCTCTTGGACAGTGAAACAGCTTGATGTCAACAAGTGAGTTCATAATTAATAACCTTTGAATGTAATTAATGAGAAAAGTTATGGCAAATTCCAACCCCCCCAGTGGTGCACTGTCACAGCGTTCATCAGCCCTTAACCATGTGTGCTGAGTGCTGCTCCCAGGGCTGCAGCTCTCCAGCCCCAACGGGGCAGGCACAAAGCTCTGTGAGAGCAATTGTGACATCTCGTGACACTGCGATGCCTTGGACGTGTCAGCAGAGAGGCCAGAGAGCTCCGAAACAGAACTGGGTCACGGGAGAAATTTTTCTGTGCTTAGGCAGGGTCTGAAATGAGCCAGAGTGGGGTTTCCCCTGATGGTGTTCAGTCTAGAGTGAACAGACAGAAATGTGTACATTCCCACCAAGGACTATTCAGATGGGTGCCCAAGGGCCACCTGCTCCCACTCGTGCACTGGTGTCCCCTGGATCCAACAGCCTGTGGCCACCACTCCTTCCCTCTTCCTGTGATGCCTTAGGTTTTAACTTTGATATGTTTCCAACCCTGCCCTGCCCAGTGTCACTCTGCAGTTCCCTGGAGCTCGTTCAGTGCTGTTCTCTCATGCTCACACACACACAACAAAGCCTCTCCAGCTCTCCAAGGACACCCAGACCCTCCTAGGCCCAACAACTGCAAACCACAACCTTGGGGACAGGGGGGCAAGCTTGGGCAAATTCCATCCTTGCCTGGCTCCTGCTTGGGGAATTGATGCTGAGATCCAAGTGGCAAGAACTCGGGAGCTGTCCTTGTCCATGTTGGGATGCACTGAGGCAGGAGCCTCTGGAGCCCAGAGTGTACCTCTGAAGGCCTTTCCAATCAATCCCTCCTTGATTCCTTTATTCCTGCCTAGTCTGTGTTTCTAGGTAGCCATTGAAAGCATCAATTGCACATCGAGGAAGTGGAGCAGCTCAAGGCTGAGCCATGGGAAACCACCCTGGACATTCTGATTTCCACTACAAAGCAGCGTGGCAGCCCTACAGCTCCTCTGCTTTCCAACAGGACCACAGCCACCCACAGGAAGTTCAGAGTCTTTTCTAGCTGGATAAATTGTTTTGGCTTCAGCAAGCATCAGCCCATCATGAAGGGATGCAGGAAACAGCCTGGCTTTCTGCTCAGCAGGAGCCGTGGTTCTCACTGGCTCCTTCTGGGAAGTAATGAAGCTACCAAAGGCTGTGAGGAGAGAAAGTGCCATCCAGCCCATGCTGGGCTCCAGAGAGCTGTATTGTTATCAGACAGCGAGTGATAATTTCAGTCTTTCCCTCCCTAATGATGTCTCGGAGCAGCACCATCCCCATCTCATTCCCTACTAACTGTTCGTTCAGACGAGATCTTATTGCCCAGAGAAGCAATTCTGCCGAGAGAGCAAACCCAGGGGCAGCTCTGTGTGTCCTCCCCTTGGAAGGCTGCACACCAGCAGGATCAGTGTCCCTGCTCCTCCACGTGGGACATGGCCAGGAGAGGTGTCTGCAGCCATCTCCCTCCTCCTGGCAGCAGCTGAGCCTTGTATGGAAGCTGCCCACGGGTGTTGGTGGCAGTGTCCCCTCCCTGGAAAAGTGCTGCTGGATAGGTCACTCAGTGTCCTGCCCGAGCCTGGGGACCAGAGAGCTCTCAGAGCATCCCCCCCCGTTGGAGTCCAGGGAAGTCTGAAAGCTTCTCGTGCTCCTCTGGTGGTTTCATTATATCCCCAGAGCTCCTCAAAAATAGCCTAGCCTGCAACCTAGGCTTTTGGAGAAGCTCCCTTCACTTTTGGGAGAGCCTGATTGCACCAGAGGAGTGCAAAGGTTTTTGTTTAGTGAACCACAGAGAGTTTAGTTGTAGTTTTAGGATCTTGCTCTATGTATTATATAGGGACAAGATGGAGATTTTTTGGGTGTCGGCCTCTTCTTCTTTCTTCTTCTTTCTTCTTCTTTCTTCTTCTTTCTTCTTCTTTCTTCTTCTTTCTTCTTCTTTCTTCTTCTTTCTTCTTCTTTCTTCTTCTTTCTTCTTCTTTCTTCTTCTTTCTTCTTCTTTCTTCTTCTTTCTTCTTCTTTCTTCTTCTTTCTTCTTCTTTCTTCTTCTTTCTTCTTCTTTCTTCTTCTTTCTTCTTCTTTCTTCTTCTTTCTTCTTCTTTCTTCTTCTTTCTTCTTCTTTCTTCTTCTTTCTTCTTCTTTCTTCTTCTTTCTTCTTCTTTCTTCTTCTTTCTTCTTCTTTCTTCTTCTTTCTTCTTCTTTCTTCTTCTTTCTTCTTCTTTCTTCTTCTTTCTTCTTCTTTCTTCTTCTTTCTTCTTCTTTCTTCTTCTTTCTTCTTCTTTCTTCTTCTTTCTTCTTCTTTCTTCTTCTTTCTTCTTCTTTCTTCTTCTTTCTTCTTCTTTCTTCTTCTTTCTTCTTCTTTCTTCTTCTTTCTTCTTCTTTCTTCTTCTTTCTTCTTCTTTCTTCTTCTTTCTTCTTCTTTCTTCTTCTTTCTTCTTCTTTCTTCTTCTTTCTTCTTCTTTCTTCTTCTTTCTTCTTCTTTCTTCTTCTTTCTTCTTCTTTCTTCTTCTTTCTTCTTCTTTCTTCTTCTTTCTTCTTCTCTTCCCTTCCTTTCTTCTCTGACACCAGTTCCTGTGGTGTGTTGGTTGGTGGAAAAAAGTTAGTATAGAAAAGACATATCCATAAGATGAGGATTTACTGGTGTTGGAAACAAAACGAAGTACGTGCTATTTTCTAAATGGCCAATATTAGATATCAAAGGTAGCTGCTGTGAGCTGCCATTGCTCTTTCTGCACCTGTGCTCCTGGAGGTCACAGTGCTGGCTGTGCCTCCGAGGTTTTGATAAGAGAAAAATAAACAACCTTGAAAAAAGCAGAAAGAAACCTCATTTCATCTTTTTGGGACATGGGACACAGAAGAAGCAAGAGAGCCAAGCCGGGGACTGTCAGAAACCAAACAAACACCAACACCCCCCAGAGCAGCAGCATCCCCCAGCCACATCCTGAGGGGCACAGTGGGGCTGGAGCAGGGACACAGTGCCACAAGACAGATGGACAGACGGACACACAGACAGACAGACAGACAGATGGACACACAGCCGTCAGCTCTCAGCAGGGTTTGATGGGGAATTCTCCCGAGTTCTGACCCACAGTGCTGTGTCATGTCCAGGATTAAATTCCTGCTGGAAGACAAACCTGAAGCTCATGGGTGTGGGTTGCAAGGAGGTATGGATGCTGTTCAATCTACAGATTTAACACTTTGCTCATTACAAAATATAAAATATGTGAGGCTGCTGAGGTTGGTTTTGGAACCTCAGAGCTTTCTGATTTCTGCTAACAACAAGCCTTGAAGCTGCAGGTAATTGAGAAGGTCAGGGAAAGAGGAAAGGGTATTTTGGGGTTTTATCTGATACCTCCCCTTCCTTCCCTTCTCTTTTCCCTGCCTTTGCATGGAGGGGTTCTCAAAGCAAAAGATATACATTTATATTTGTTTCATCCCATGTGTTCTTTTCTTTGGATGGAAAGGTAAAAACCCCTTTTCCTAAAGCGAGACACAAGTGATCTTGCATATTAAACAAAACACAGAGGGATGTATTTAAGGCCAAGACCAGCCAGGGTAGATTTTCAGAGCTTTGCCCTAGGACCAGAAGGGAATTGGAATATTCTGTACAATGTGGTAAAATATCCTGTAACTCCTTCTGCAGGGCATGATCCCATAAATCCAGGTGTTCCCCTGGTACAACACAGGGACCTCCTTCTGTCCCCCAGGCTGCCTCCCATTGTCTTTAATTTCCTGGTGCACCACAGCAGGTATCTTGCACGGTTGGTCACCTTTAATAGCTCCTCAACAGGAGAGATTTAATTAAATTAGCAGGTCCAAAAACAAACTTGGAAATGAAGAGAAAATAGGCCTGGCATGTTAAACATAAAAAGATTTTATCGCTTAACACTGACATTAAAAAATGGTGCTCGCTGCTAATTTTCCGAATGACCAAGTCTGATATCTGATGGAGATACAGGGAATTCCAGGAATTCTCTTTTAATCCTATCCTTTCACATGATGGAAGATGGGAAGTGCTCACCAGTAACATGGTGCTGGGCCCAAGAGGAGAGGAAATTCTTTATGGGAGACCAGTGCAGGTTTTGTCTTGGTGCAGCATCAGTGTGACCAGAGACCGAGACAGGGGGAAAGCCAACTACAGGAGGTGTTGGAGTCCAGGGAAGCCTGAGAGCTTCTCCTGCCCCTCTGGGGGTCTTTTTATCTCCTCAAAAAATAGCTTAGCCTGCGACCTAAGCTTGTGGGAGAAGCTCCCTTCGCTTTTGGGGGAACTTGAATGCACCAGAGAGGTGGAAGGATTTTTGTTTAGTGTACAACAGAGAGTTTAGCTGCAGGTTTGGGTTTTGCTCTATACATTATATAGAGGCAACATGGAGGTTTTGGTGTGTGGGCTTCTTCTTCTTTCTTGTCCTTCTCTTCCTTCCTTCTCTGACACCAGTTCCTGTGGTGTGTTGGTTGGTGGAGGGAATTTGGTGTAGAAGAGACATATCAGTAAAATTGAGATTTACTGGTGTTGGGAACAAAATAAGATACATAAAATTTCCTAACTGGTTGATAGTAGATATAAAAGCTACCTGCTTCTAGTAGCCATTGCATTCTGCACTTGTGTTCTTAGAGGCCACAGCACAGCCTGTGCCTCTGAAACTTTGATAAGGAAAAAATAAACAAACCTTGAAAAAGCAGAAAGAAGCTTCATTTCATCTTTTTGGTACATGGGACATTGAAAAAAGGAAGACAGCTGGGCCAGGAGCTGTCAGGGTCCCCAGCACCCCGAGAAGCAGGGTTTTAATCAGGGAGCAGGTTTTGGTTCCTGGGCTCACATGAGCTCGCTGATCAGCTTCTCTTCCGTGTGGCAGCACCTCCAGAGAGGACATAAAGAACTGAGTGGTGTAAAGCACTGCAATTTCATAGCAGTTAACAGCCAGACACCGTAAACCCCCCCTTGAAGATCCATGCTTTTCGTGCCCACGTGTATCTCTGATGAATTCCTAAAAGCCATGAGTTTATTTCCATCTCTGTGCTGCTCAATCCTGTTTGCTCATGCCCTGTTAACTGCCACCATCTGCTTTCACCTCTGTGAGCTGTGCTGCTCATCCCTTCTTGTGCTCTGCCTTCCTTCCCAGGTTTCATAAATAAACCTCACAAAAAAAGGCAATGGGAACTGACGTTGACTACATCTCGCTCCAGCAGTGTTTGATGTGGAGGAGCTTTGTTTTCTCCTTGCTCACCTTTCAGAGCAGCTGTCCCTGGGTGTTTTTCCCTCTGTGCTGTGTTTGTGGCTGCTTCAGAGGTGTTTGCTTCTGCAGGCAGATGTGCTCTTGGGAGAAGTCGTGTGTGCTTGTGTGGGACGTGATGGGACATGCTGTGCCACAGCCCCAGAGCAGAGCAGCTGCTGGCTTTGCCTGGTTTTGTGTTGTTATTGTGATGCCTTAAGTTGTAACTTTTATATTTTTCCAGCCCTGCCCTGCCCTGCCCAGTGTCACTCTGCAGTTCCCTGGAGCTCGTTCAGTGCTGTTCTCTCATGCTCACACACACACAACAAAGCCTCTCCAGCTCTCCAAGGACACCCAGACCCTCCTAGGCCCAACAACTGCAAACCACAATCTTGGGAAAGGGTGGTGTTGCTAACCCTGAAAGGATTTTTTAGGCATCTTTTTGCCTCACTGATTCTCACAGCACTGGGTTTGTCACAGTTATTTTCAGGTTGACAAAAATGTAAATATTGCAGCTGTTTTTCGTCTTATCTCTATGGCCAAAGAGAAGAACTTCTATTTTGGGATTTGTTTTCATAGTTTGTGTTGTACACAGACACTGGTTCAGTTCTGTTCACACAGACAGACACAGACAGAGGATTCCAGCGGCTGAGCAGGCTGAGGGGATCTCTCTCTCCTTCTTTCTATCTTCCTTTTTATTAATATCTAATCTAAATATCAATCCATAATAAAGCCTTCTGATTTCTGATCACTCAATCAGCAGACTCTAATTGTTTGTGGAAAGGCCCTGAGAAGCAGGGCTTCTTCTCCTCAACAGGGTGGAAATCTTGGGGAAATGACACCATTTGGTAAAGTTTTAATTGGCAAATTTATGCTGATATGCAAATGGACCAAAGCCATAAAAGTGTGAAGAACTCATGACCTGCTGTCCACCCTGGGATCCTCTGAGGCAGGAGTGGTGAACACTAAACAAGAGCAAGCAGGAGCCTTCCCCCTCCAGCTGCCATCAGTGCTGTCCTCAGCCACCCTGTGCCATCAGGGTGCTTCATTTATGAAATTAATTCATGAAAACCCCAGCTCAGGTCCATGTGCTGCCTGCTCACAGCTGGGGCAGCTGCTGCTCAAAGCCTGAATTTGATTTAGTTTAGGTTTCAAAGACAACATATAAACATTCCCAGTGAAGACACTTCTTCCGAGGGGCTCGGCCAAGTGGGGTTTCCTTCCTCGTGTTTATGGGAAAGCATTTTGTTTAGATAGAAAAGCAAATAAGCAAATCCCCACATTCCTCTCTGGCACATCTCAGCCAGCCTCCAGGATGGAGGTTTAGCACAAACTCAAGGGAAATTTGCATTAATAGTTCCTTATTAACCTCCTGGCAGTGTGTCTGTGGGGCAGAGGCACCACAGCCTGGTTTAGGTGCTGGAAGAGGGTGGGAAACACCACCACAAGAGTTACCCTGAGGTCCATTACAGCAAAAATTGCCTCTTCTAAGGACTCTTCTTGACTCAAACCCACAGCCTACTTACAGCCCAGGAAGGTTGGAAAAGCTGATATTGCTTGCACTGTGTCCTTGAGAACTAGGAAATAAGGAAGAGTTTCCAATTTTGCCCCTTAGGGCAGGTTGAAAATTCATCTCTATATGAGCACCAGAAAAAAAGATTTACACCCATGTAGTACCACTCAAAATAGGCTTCAAGTGAGAATTAATTGGTATCTATACCTCTGAGCAGGGTGAATTTCCCCTGGGCCTGAATAAGTTCTGCCTAAGCCTTTTGTGGAGTTATTATTTCTTTCATTAAAGGGGTAAAAGAAGGGATGAAAATCTCCACTGAGAGCAGCTGGCTAATTTTTGCTCTTTATTTATAACAACTCAGGTCAGGATCCGATTTCTGGCAAGCACAGCCCCAACATCTGCAGGAGGAGAGGCTGCTGGCCCCCCCAGCTTGCTGGAATTTTCCAACTAATAGGAAATATTTCCCCAGTTAATGATAGTGTCTATCGAGGTAAGGATAAGGTGACCAGGTGGTCATTTTTTGGATGCATTTATGGGTATCACAGGGTGATTGAAGGAAAACCCATCCTCATGCAGAGGTGGACTCCACAGTCCTGCTCCAAGGGTTCAGGTTTTCTTTCTGGGGCTGCTGTAAGGAGCAGGAGCCTCCCAGTCTTGTGTCAGCCTTGTCCAGTTTGCTCCTGATTTGTGGGACCAGTATGAGGAACGAGTCTGGTATCACTCCCAAGTCCCCACCAAAGATCTACCACCAGTCCATTAATGCTGATATCAGAGTCTTCTCAGCAGCAAGTTTCCAAGAGCTTTATGCAGCAGGTCTGATGCCAGGATGATTTTTTGTCTTTTCTTTTATACCCCTTTTATATACCCCTTTATACAGTTTGATGTACTCTCAGTGCTTTTAGCCCCACACTTGTACCTCCCCAAGGCTGAGAACTCAGCTCAGCCCCACGGCACCGTTAAACCAGGAGAGCAAACATCCTGGGAGCCCCAGACACCAAGGGCCTCTCCAGAACACATTTGGGAACCTCAGCCAGGCCCAGCCAGGGGGAAGGTTCCTCACAACGAGGGCTTCACTCCAGCCTCTCATTAGGGAATCTTTGATAGATGTGCTAATTAGCAAGGTCTATAACTGTGTGCATTTCAGGGCATTCCACCTGGACCAAGTGCTGCACCCAAGGATCCTTAAATAAATACAGAGATAAAAACCCCTTTTCCCCATAAACTGTGTTTTGGTTTTAATTTTAAGACCAGGGAAAGGCAACAGTCAATAAAGCTGTTTATCCCACACCTGGGGAAAACAAGACCCGGTGCTCAGGAGTGGCTTCTCAAGCTCGTCCATTCAGCACCACCCCTGCCTTCTTAAGGGCTGCTCCTTCACCTCCCTACTCTTAGGATTTGATTCCGGATGCTTCCAAAAGTCAATGATCAATGGCATCAGCATGACACGAGAGGTGCACCCAGGGAACCTGCAGAGCCCTGACTGGGCTTCCACTGATATTCACAGGATGAGCACTGGGGGTGAAGGTGAGGAGCGAAAGCATCAGGACTGACCTGGCCTTCAATTGTGATCAAGGTGAAATCCCCAGACAGAGGCATGGAAAGGCCCAGAATTAGTTCAAATCAGTCTGAGAGATTCACTGGAGCAGTGATCCAGCAGCTCCCATCTCTAAACCCCCAAACCCCCTCCTCCACCCCCAAAGTTCAACCCCAAAGCAAAGGGAGCTGGCTCCTGACTGGGGACATGCTGGGCATCCACGGGGAGGAGGCAGTGCAGGGGTTAAAGCTCTTGGCAGCATTTCAGTGGAACGAAGCAATAAAATATTTTATGACATTTTTACAATATTGTGCAATGGGATTTCGAGGCCTCAAAAGAAAACACTGTGCTGAAGTGAGACACAGCTGAGCGCAGCAAGCCCAGCAGGTGAGGGTTTATCTCCTTCCCTCCCCACTTTTCACCCCTCCCTCCGCCCTTGCTGCAGGCAGAGGCACTTGCTCCCCTTGCCACGGGGCCAGCCCAGCTTCCCTGGTGCTTCCCAGCACATCTGTGCCGGGTTTGTGTGCGTGCCACATACTTCCACAGTGAGCACATGCTGCATGTTGCTGCAAACAGCCCCAATAAACATCAGAGCCAAGCGTGCCTGAATGTTACAGCACATCCAACGCCCTTCGTCCCCATCCACAGCCTCAGAACTGGTGTAAAAATAACATCTCCTCTTGGAATGGGGATTCCATCCTGGCCATTGTCCACTGGGCTGTCTCTGAGTCAGAGATCACTGAGCAGGACACAGGACACGGGGCTGCCTCAGGACCAGAGGGTTTGTCTTGATGATCTTCTGTCACAGCTCCATAAATGATGTTCCCCCTTGAATCTGACAGAAATTGCACAAAATTTGACTGCGATTCCAAAGTCAATTTGACCAGGACTGTTTCTGGTTCTCAGGGATCAGAGAAGACTCCTTACAACATGCAGGATCTTTAGCATTAATCCCCAAAGCTGGGGTGGTGGGAGAGGCATCTTTAGCTCCCCCAAGGAAGACCTCCCTTCCCCATTTCAACCCTTCTGGCAGCAACATGGGGCAGGAATGTACTTTTACAGCCGAGGCAGCGAGGAGGCTCCTCTGTAATCGCTTTATTCCAGGAACTGGCACTCTAAGAAAAATCCCAAACATCACAAAGCTTGGCATAAAATTGTACAAATTGGCAACGCTTGCATTCAGAGTGAGGCAAGCTAAGAAAAGCCTAATCCAATCTTAGGCTTTAGAGTAACAGCATCGTGGCAACAGATTGCCTGGGGTGGTTGGGAAAGAAAGGCTTGTCCCAGCATGGGATGTGTCCAGCTTTCAGCAGGGCAGGGATCCACAGAGGAAGCCCCAGTGTTTGAACCTCTGCAGGCAGAGACATCTCCCTCCACGGCTGATTTGTCTGATCAAACAGAGCAAATCCCTCACTCTGATCCTGCTGAGGGCTCCAAACTGCTTTAACCATTGTGAAATGAGCCACGCAACACATTTTCAATGTAAGCAAATTTTTTTTGTTGTTTTCTCCTCCTCCTCAGCAGCTCTTTACGCCTGACTGCAGTGGGAGGTTCAGCTCCCTCAGAAGGTGCTGCTGGTGTGTGTGAGGACTCACCTGAGCCACTTTTGTTTCCTCCTCTGGATTGTGCCTTTTATTCAGCTGTGCCCAGAGATTCCTTGCTGTGGCTGCTGGAGACACTCACAGTGAAGGCACCTTTTTTTTTGGAAGGGTGTAATTACAGCCTCGTTAGGCAAGAGGGAAAAGGATGACCTGGATGGGGTCAGATGCCACACTTGGGCTGGACACCTCCTCCTTGGTTCTTCCCAAAACTGGGTCCCCCTGGGCTGCCTGATGGAAAATGTTGGGAGTTGTCCCCCCTGCCATAAATCCTGGTTGTTCCAGCTCCTGCTTCCCTGCAGCACCACTTTTCTTCTTCACTTCACTTCTGGTGCCAAAGCAACTCCATGGGTAAAAGCAGCAAGGAAAGTTGTAGGTTGAATTGCAGGTTTCTCACAGAGTTTTCTTCACCCCTTCCCGTTTTGAGGGTCCCCTGTGCCCTTTGACTTAATATTTTTTACACTGCTTTTAGAATGGATCGAACCTGGTAAAAATTTCAATATCAAAAGTCTGAGGAAAATTTAAATGACAGCATTTGTCAACCACAATGATTTTTTTTTTGCTGCTGGGAAAGTTATTATTTGAAAGCCCAAAATTTCCTCACAGTGTGAATTTTCCAGTCAAATGATTCCCAATTCAAATTTTTCATTTGAAGTAAAAGAAAAAAAAAATCCTAGCCATACCTAGCTATATTTCCCTTAAAATGCTGAATTTCTCTGCTATTCAAGTTGAATTTGAGGAAAGCATCTCCGACTGGAAAATCCTGGAAATTCTGCTGGAAAATCCCATCCTCCCTGGCACAGGAGCTTCCCACAGTGACACTTCAGGCTGTGACTCCTCACAAGCCAAAGAACCATTTCCCTGGGGAGTTGCTGGTGTCGCTTTGCTGGGGACCCTGGGCATTATCCTGCTCACACACACAAACCCTGGATGCCTGTGGGTGTCGTGGGTGACCTGGGCACTGAAGTGTCTCAGTGTTCATCCATCCTGAGCACCATCTGCCTCTGGCTCTGGGATGGTTTTTTTGGTGAGGGTCTTCCAGAGCTTCAGAGGCTTCAGGAGTCCTGAAGAACTTTGTGTGGGAAGCAGGAGCCCTGCAAAGGGCCAGGCTGTGTGCTGGAGCTCAGCTGCACCAGGGACAACACTGGCTGGTGACAGAAGGTGATGGATGTCCTTACCATTAACTTCTTGAGCTTCTTCTGGCCTGCTTGCAAAGCCCCCTAAAGTCACTCAACCCTTTAAAAAACAAAGGAAACAAGAAAAATCCATGGCTTGGAGGGAAGAGAAGGTTTTACAAGCAATGGTAGGAGGGGAAGTTGTGTCTCCTGTGAAGCAGCTGTGACCCCAGCACTGGGCATGTCCACCCTGACAATGAGGGGTCACAACTGATGCCTCCTTCAGCTCATGTAGTCCCCGTGAGCAGTGCCAGACCCTTCCCTTTGCCCCCAAGTCCCCCCAGCACCTCACAGAGCATCCACCATCACCTCCTGGTGGGTTTTCTTACCACATGAGCCTTTTGATGCCCAGCCTGGGCTCCCAGAGCACCTGCAGCACACCTTGAACTCTTCTCCCTTCAAGGATCCTTGCAAAGCATCTGCTGGTGGCAGCAGCTTTCCTGGCAGAGCTGAGGCAGTGCCTGGACACCCCTCAGGGCACCCTGGCTTCTGGGCCAGCTGCTGCCAGTGCCATCAGAACCTGGATTTCATCGATTCCTGTGGCATTGCCCAACTGAAACCCTGCTCCCCGAGGGAGGCTCAGCTTAATTGACTGCGGTTATTAATATTGTATTATTGGCAGCCAGATGGTCCAGAGACAGGCACTTTTCATACATTTTACTGATATCCTTCAGCGGAAAATGACTCCCACTTCTCTTTCACCCTCGTGTGCTTCAGCTGGAACAAAGTGTTAACAGCAGCACCCTCCACAAGCAAAGCCACGGCGAGGAAGTGGCTGGCTGGGGAGCAGATGTGAGGAGGTGTGGATCCTGTAAAGGAGATTTCTCAGCTCTTCTGCTCTGATTGTGGAATTTTACCACAGCCAGAGCAGAAGCTGTGAGAGTCAAAGAAATATACCTTTTCATGGCCAAAGCATGGGAAGCAGGAGACAGTTGTGGTAAACAACTGAGGTGTTTTGGGAACCCTCTATCTCACTGAGGTGTTTGTCAGTCTTGTTGTTCTAACAAGTTTTCTCTCTAACTGACCAATGGTGTGAGAGAGGTGTTCATATTGAGACCAATGCCTGTGTCCTGGGTGTTATTGCCTAGTTCTAGTGATCTGGGTTATAAAAATGAAGGATTTCTGTTAATAAATGGCTTTTCTTGGCATCTCATCAAGAAAGTCCGTGTCGTGTTTTTGTCGTCTGATGGACTAAACAGTGACAAAGAGGTGTCTGCACTGGGTTCAATTAAAACAGCTTCATGGGGATGGCTGGGGGAGTAGGACAAGGTGGTGGGTCCTTCCTGCCAAGCCTGGAAAACACCTGGAAAGGCTCTGCTCCTTGATCCTTTTGTTTCTCTGTTCCTGGCTTTTGGAACGGCACTCGAAAGCCTTGCAGTGGTGGGTGCTCCAAAACACGAAGCCCCCAGAAGCATCACAAAAACTTTACAGATGGAGCCTCCAAAGACAGAGATGTGGGATCTACACAGGTTTCTGAGCCCATCAAAGTCTAAAGCTCATGGGAAGTTTAGGTTGGACATCAGGAAAAAATTCCTCACTGAAGGAGTGAAGGGCACTGGAATCACCTGCCCGGGGAGGTGGTGGAGTCACCATCCCTGAGGTGTTCAACAAGAGTCTGGATGTGGCACTCAGAGCTGTGGTTTGGTTGATGAGGAGGTGTTGGCTCACAGGTTGGAGTTGATGATCTCAAAGGTTCCAGCCTGGTTCATTCTGTGGTTCTGTGATAGTCCTGGGTAGAAAAGTGAGAGGTTCTTCAGAGAGGTTTGTAACCAAGAGGTTTTCTGGCTCCCAGAGGAGATCTATTCCTAGGAATGCCCAGGTGGGCACCTCTTCATAGGTCATTTCACTTGAGCCTTGTTCAGCCACTGTCCCTTACCTCCTTCTACCCCTGACATGCAAATGATGGTTGAGATAAACAGAAAGAACATCCTGGGCTTTATATTGCCAGAAAGAAATTACCACACATGGTTCTGGGTGCCCTCACTGAAGGTCCCCAGAGCTTATCTCTGTCCTGGCTCTGGCACCAACCCACCTGCAGTGTCCCTACCCCAGCTTCACTGCTACCTCATCCTCCTCCATCGCTGTGGGCTCTGCCAGGACCTGCAGGAAAGGATCTCCCCAAGGCATGGTGGTCTCAGGGTTATCTGGTGACAAGCCAGCACCTCCCTCAGAGCATCCCCAGGGCATCACCTCTGTCATGAATTCCCCTCCTGATGAATATTGCTGCTGGCAGCTCCAGCACGACCTCAGAGAAGGTTTGAGGGTGGGCTGGAGGCTCGAGGGGTGTGGATGGGGTGTCAGGAGAAAGTGCTGGTGGTGCCAAGAGCTCTGGGAGTGAGCTGTGCTCAGACCCATGATGTTACATAAATGTAATGATTCTGCTTTTCCTGTGCCAACTGCGGCTTCAGCCCAGCCCCTGCTTCCCCCTCGCTGTGGGAAGGGTGTAATTTGGGGGATTTTCTAGGCTATTACCCATCAGTGTGCCCAGCCACCCTCCCTGCTGGGCAGCCCTTTAATTCTGTGAGCTCTTGGAGTGCTCATCCTGCCCCTCCAGCCTCCCCCAGTGCCACCCATCCCTCCTTGAAGCTCACTGAGTGTCAGAACAGCACCAAGGGGGAATCCTGCCAGAAAAAGCTCTGCCCCAAACTGGGCAGCTGCCACACATCTCCTGATGGACAGGCCACCAAAGCCTGGGGAGGAAGCCTTGGAACAGACATCAGATCTCTAATAGCACCAATGGATTATGTGGATCCTACTCAGCATTGCTGGGGTTTGTGGTACCCTGGGGAAGTTTTGGAAAGCACATCTGCTCAGAGAGAAACAGGCAATTCTAAAATGTACATCCTGTCTCGGGCACAGATTTAGCAGATAAGCAGTTTGCAAATCGCTCAGTGCAGGCAGTGTTGCCTTTCTCTGGTCTTAAAATTAAAACCAAAACACAGTTTATGGGGAAAAGGAGTTTTTACTTCAGTATTTATTCAAGGATCCTTGGGTGCAGCATGGAGGGTCCAAGTGGAATGCCCCAAAATGCACACACTTCCCCCACACACCGAAATACACACAATTATAAGCCTTGCAAAATTAACATATTTATCAAGGATTCCCCAGTGAGAGGCTGGAGTGAAGCCCTTGTTGTGAGGAACCTTCCCCCTGGCTGGGCCTGGCTGAGGTTCCCAAATGTGTTCTGGAGAGGCCCTTGGTGTCTGGGGCTCCCAGGATGTTTGCTCTCCTGGTTTAACGGTGCCGTGGGGCTGAGCTGAGTTCTCAGCCTTGGGGAGGTACAAGTGTGGGGCTAAAAGCACTGAGAATACATCAAACTATAAAAGAGTGTGTGAGAGGGGTGTGAAAGAAAAGACAAAAAATCATCCTGGCATCACAGTAGGACAATGAATACCTATTTAGGGAGCTCAGTTAAGTGCTTAAAACAAGGTGAGCTGAATCCTCTCTGAGTGATGGTTCTCAGACTGTCACAATGACATTTTTGGGACATTGGATGATTCAAGGCATCTTGTGATTTGCTATGGAGGCTTTCACTCCGTGGCCAGCATGGTGATTTGGCTGAGCTCAGTAGAGGTGTCCCATTGTCTCCACGGCTGCTCTCTGCTCAGCCTGTGCTGTTCCAGACCCAGCAATGGGTCCAGTTCCTGCAGTCACAGGGTCCAACCACCCCCTGCCCTTTCCCAGGCTGCCACACATGGGAACATGGGGCACATATTTGTGTCAGCAGCATAACTCTCATTCCCTGGCACAAAACCTTTGGTGCTTGTCCATAATATTTCATCATCTTGCCCAAGCCTCAAGTAGTTCACCCTTCCAATATCTGCCTCTTGGATAAAGTTTCCCCTCCTCCTGGGACCAGCTGATGAAGAGGGCTAGTTAAAAGCGGGTTTCTGTGAAAGAAAGCTTCAGTTGAAACCTTGGTGAACCCAGCACTGCCTGCTCAGCCTCAGCCACCTCATCCTGAGTGATGCTTCTCATGTGTCTGGACCAGCCCAGGGCCAGGCTGCCAGGGAACAGCTGGGACCTGCCCGAGGATGAGCCCTGGTTTGTTTTATTTCCCTGCTGGTCCACCAGCCATGCCACGGCCAGCATGTGCTCCCCAGGCCAGCCACTCACCGGGAACATCGCCGGCAAAATAGCAAACAGATGTCATCCAAGATCGTTCATAAATATTTTATAGCAGCCTGTGAGGCCTTTGGTGAAAGACAGAGACCTCAGCCCGGCTCCAAGCTAATTACTGAATGCCGACAAATGCTTCTAATTGGGTCGGTGGCAGTGACAATGTTATTGACAGCAACAGAGAGAACAAGCTGCTGGTGTTTATTTGCTTTGCTGTGGATACCCGTGGCAATGAAATGGAAATTGAGGGTGATGCACAAGGCTTGGTGGGGAGCTTCTGTTCTGTCTTATTGAATTAACGCAGAAACCTCAGGAAAGAAGGAGATGAGAGGGGATGTGGGGAAGCTGCGGAGAGGACACAGGCAGGAGTCACTTGGCACTCGGTGTTTTCAGCCAGCTGAACCCAGGCAGGAGCCATGGAGTGAGGAAAGGGATATTTCCCAGGAATGTGCCCCATTTGCTGTCAGATTGAACAGCCATCCCGAAACCACCACGCTCACACTGTGAACGGGGTGTTTTCTGAAAAAGATCCCGCTGCAATCAGAATGAAAATCCTATTTTCCCAACTCTTTCCCAGTGACAGAGATCTCAGCAAAATAGGAGATGTGAAATGAAGTGGGAGAGGATGCAGGATTCAAAGAGGTTTCTGTTCCTGGGCTGCCATGTGTTTGCCACACACCACTCGTTCCTCAGAGGCTGCAGCGCTGTCCCCACATCACCAGGGATGATGTGACACTTGATTTGTTGCTGTTTCCAGAGCATTTTGAGGTCTTTGCTTGAAAGGAGCTTTTATTAAACTTCCTGCATGCTAAGAACTGCCTAGAACTAATAAACAGGGTTTAAGAAAAGTAATTTGGGGACATGACAGCAGCTTGGTTCTGTGTGCTCTTGTGTGTGTGTGTGTGTGCAAGCGCCTGTAGCTCACAAATTCTCTAGAGAACCCCCTCCTTTTTGAAAGCAAAAGACTCCCATATGAACATAAGTCTGGAAATGGCAATATTTTATATGCGAGTATTAATCCTCTCTTCAAGCAGCCCGTTTATTAAAGCTCGGCGAGTTCCATTTTTGAAGCTGGTTTCTCAAGATGCCATTATCCTCCTGCTGCAGCAGATTAGCGGATTGCTGGGAGGGTGCAATTTGAGCTCAATTAATTCTGCTTCAAGTCCCAATTCAGTGTTGCTAAATGGCTCTCAAAGCCTCTCATCAGGGCTCTCCAGCACTCCACTCCCTCAGGAATGCTGCCTTGGGACTGGGTTTGTGCCCCACGCCAGGCACTGCTCCTGTTTGCACCATCACTCCCTCTTTTCTACAGGACTTCTGCGAGATTTTGGCCTTGGTTACGCAACCTTGTGTCCAGGGAGCAAACACTGAGCTGGTCTTGCAAAAAACCAACCCCAGCATTCAGTTTTTCATCTCTTTTTTTTGGTATCACTCCCCTTAATTCAGATAAACCATTGGCACAGTCATTTCCATGTCTGCTTGGATACAGTGATGAGAGGCAACGGCAGAGCTAAGCAGATAAACTATAAAGCAGTGAAATAAGAGCAGTCACTTCACAAGCAGGGTTTGGTTTGTTGTTTTTTATTCCTTGGGTAAGGCTTTTCTTGACTGACATAAGTAGGATTAAACTTAACAGGTTAAGGTGCTGTGCCCAGAGCCTGCGAATCCTCTCCCGTGTGCTTGGGTTTATGTCAGCAGGAATTGGGGTCCTGGCATGTGCAAAGGGAAGGCTCTGTAAATCACAGCTCATTCTTCCAGGCAGGAATTGTCATTTCTTTATGTGTCTTTGCAAAACTTGTAAAACTGGGCCTGGAGCCAAGACTACCCAAATCATTATTAATCTTGACCTAGTTTACGAGCAGGTATCAAGTCCCTTTCCTTTGCTCCTGCCCTTCCTCTCTCTTCCTTCCTTGCTCTCCCTCTTGTGCTCACAAATACATACTGCACATCCTCTCTCCTGCTTCCAGCCAGCATCTCTTGCAATAAGCCCACCTTATTTATTTGTTTGATATGAATTCGGACCTTAGCTCCCAATCTGATGTGTCTGTTTTCCCTAGATGCTCAAGAGAGGAGAGTTTGGGCACCAGAAGGCAATTCCAACTGTGGTGGTGATTTGGTAGTGGTTTTGGAGAATTTTCAGAGAAAGGCTGGAGAAATGCAAGTTCTTGTTAACTTGTCCTGAAATTCATTGCTAAGGGGAGTTCTGTGGCTTCCCAGGAGAAAACTTGGATGAAAGAATTTGAATAAGAAAAATGTTTATGGTAAGGTGATTGCCTTGACCAATGGAAGTTCTCCTCTCCTTGTTGTGGAACCCTGGCTGGGACACACAGACACACAGACAAACACACACAGACAACCTAACGTGGCTGGAGGGAAAAAGATTTCTTCTGTTTTCTTGATATTAATAAATAAGCCTTCTGAGAAAATCCATGGACATGAGTGTTTTGTGGAGAGGCCCTGGGAAAGCAGGGCTGCCTCCATTCTAATTCAAACCATCCCCATCAGCACGAATATGGAGTGGGTGACTCTGCCAGCTGCTTTATTTTTGAACAAGGAGGATTTCCGAAATGCTGCCCATCTGAAGGAGACAGAACTGGGGCAGGTGGGGGAGATGAGGCTGTTTTCTTGGCAAGAAACATGCNGAGAAATGCAAGTTCTTGTTAACTTGTCCTGAAATTCATTGCTAAGGGGAGTTCTGTGGCTTCCCAGGAGAAAGCTTGGATGAAAGAATTTGAATAAGAAAAATGTTTATGGTAAGGTGATTGCCTTGACCAATGGAAGTTCTCCTCTCCTTGTTGTGGAACCCTGGCTGGGACACACAGACACACAGACAAACACACACAGACAACCTAACGTGGCTGGAGGGAAAAAGATTTCTTCTGTTTTCTTGATATTAATAAATAAGCCTTCTGAGAAAATCCATGGATATGAGTGTTTTGTGGAGAGACCCTGGGAAAGCAGGGCTGCCTCCATTCTAATTCAAACCATCCCCATCATCACCAATATGGAGTGGGTGACTCTGCCAGCTGCTTTATTTTTGAACAAGGAGGATTTCCGAAATGCTGCCCATCTGAAGGAGACAGAACTGGGGCAGGTGGGGGAGATGAGGCTGTTTTCTTGGCAAGAAACATGCAGTGCACAGCAGTTGTGCAGAGAGAGGTAGGCACCCATGGCAGATCCAGACCCATCACGCTCAGCCTCCTCTCTCCAAAAGCCCAAACTGCATCCTTGTCGAAGGTCTGGGCCCCTGCTGGGGTTGGAGCTGGGGGCTCCAAGCCCTGTCCTCTGCCCTGGGGCTTTTCTTGCTTTGGTTCCTCATGTTGGAAAAAAATGCAGCAAGAGATCTTCTTCTGCTGNTCTCCATCTTGTCCCTATATAATACACAGAGCAAGATCCTAAAACTACAACTAAACTCTCTGTGGTTCACTAAACAAAAATCTCTTCACCTCTCTGGTGCATTCAGGCTCTCCCAAAAGTGGAGGGAGCTTCTCCCAAAGCCTAGGTCGCTGGCTAGGACACTTTTGAGGAGCTCTGGGGATATAAAGAAACCACCAGAGGAGCAGGAGAAGCTTTCAGGCTTCCCTGGACTCCGACACGTCCTGGCAAATCCAGAGTGATAAAACACTGGCACTGGATGCCTGGAGAAGCAGTGGCTGCTGCACTGCTGGCTGCATTCAAGGCCAGGTTGGACTTGGAGCAACCTGGTCTGAAGGAAGGTGTCCCTGCCCATGGCAGGGGGTGGGACTGGATGGTCTTTAAAAGCTCTCTTTCTACTCAAACTATTCTGTGATTGTATAAAAACGAACTCTGGATTGTCAGGTGGGACCACAGAGCCCAAACAACACAAGTGCTTGCCCTGAGCTCCCAGGCACCACTTGAAATGTTGCTCTCTTCTTCCTTGCAGTCTCCTGGATGTCTCAGGGCTTATTTCCCCTGCCCACCCTCCCTGGTGCTGGGATATGAAGTGATGTAGATATTTTAAGCAGGTGTAAAGGAGAGTTTCTTATTGTAAAAATTCGGGTTTTTTAAGTAATTTGTTGGTTATTATTTTATATAGTTTTGAAGTACAACAAACATAATTTAATTAATTACTATATACTACGATGTGTACACACCATGGTTACGTAGATTTTTTTCATTTTTAATTTCATTTTGGGGGCTTTTTTCACCGTTTTTTTTTATGTTTAGCTGAAGTAACATGGCTTGAGCTATGATTTTACAAGGGCAACAAGGCTTTCATGCAGCACTCTGGCATCAC
Source organism: Erpornis zantholeuca (assembly GCA_013400515.1). Classification (NCBI taxonomy): domain Eukaryota; kingdom Metazoa; phylum Chordata; class Aves; order Passeriformes; family Timaliidae; genus Erpornis; species Erpornis zantholeuca. The sequence goes on from VZTN01020677.1 coordinate 90,056, forward strand.
AGAATCCTGTGGCAGGCACAAAGATGCAGGCACTGGCACTTCCATGCCCTGAGCTTGATGCTGCCATTGAGGACTGTGCCCACAGACCTTTGGAGCTGATCATGTTTTGCACAGCTTGTCTTATCAACAAGATTGGATATCAGGAACAAACTTTTCAGGCAGAAGGTGGTCAGGCCCTGGAACAGGCTCCCCAGGGCAGTAGTCACAACACTGTGCCTGACAGAGTTCAAGAAGCTTTTGGATGACAATCTCAGGCACATGGTGTGTCCTGCATAGAGCCAGGAGTTGGATGTGATGGTCCCAACCGAGCATATTCTCTGAGTCTGTGGCTGTTCAGAGCACTGGCATTGCAAAGGAGCCTTTCTGAGCACAACTCTCCAGTGAAAGGCAGAAAATGCAGCTCAGTGAGAAAGTCACCTTCAAAGGGATTCCCCTGGCACATTCCAGGCCTTTAGCCCATCAAACAGCAGCCTGGAAAAATACTTGGTCCCTAAAGGTCAGCAGGTGTCACAGCAGTGACTCAGCTGGGGAATGAAGGGCACAGCTGAGGCATGTGCTGGGAAGGTCCTGCCACTGGCCTCCACTGCCACAAACCAGCAGTCCCCCAAAACACCTCTGCTGCCTCAGTGTCCTGGTTTCATTCCCCTTTGTGCTTGAGCTGGGACAGAAAGCCTTGTCCTTGTCCCTGCTGCACACCCACATCTGCCCCTGAGACCGAGCAGAGCTGGCTCTGAGTGCAGGAGTGCTGATGGCAGTGAGACCTTGATCCCTGTGGTGCAGGGGATGACCTTGGGAGAGATGCCACTGCCTTCGTGGTGGGTGTCTGTGATGCCTTAAATGGCTCCCTAGAAACAGAGAGCAGACAGCAATAAAGGAATCAAGGAGGGATGGATTGGAAAGGCCTTCAGAGGTACACTCTGGGCTCCAGAGGCTCCTGCCTCAGTGCATCCCAACATGGACAAGGACAGCTCCCGAGTTCTTCCCACTTGGATCTCAGCATCAATTCCCCAAGCAGAAGCCAGGCAAGGATGGAATTTGCCCAAGCTTGCCCCCCTCTTGCCAAGATTGTGGTTTGCAGTTGTTGGGCCTAGGAGGGTCTGGGTGTCCTTGGAGAGCTGGAGAGGCTTTGTTGTGTGTGTGTGAGCATGAGAGAACAGCACTGAACGAGCTCCAGGGAACTGCAGAGTGACACTGGGCAGGGCAGGGTTGGGAACATAGAAAAGTTAAAACCTAAGCCATCATCTGAGTGCCAAGGAGCCACTGTCCTGAGCCTTGAGGCTCAGCTAGCCCTGTCTGCACTCAGTGAGCCCTGGCTGTGGCAGGGACATGACCTCCACCCTGTGCTGTCCCCTCTCCCTTGCACAGCCAGCAGGTATTGCTCTCTTCTGAAATTTTCTCTTTCCCTGCCCTAAACCTTGTGTACTCAATGCCAATTGCCCTCTTGCCTGTCCTGCATCTTCCAGCTGAGCACACACATGGATTGCTTAGCCTGTGCTCCATCTCCTCTGCCCAGACCACAGCTCTGCTGGTGGAGATGCTTCAGGGCTGCTGAGGGCACCCATCTGTGCTGCCAGCATGCCTGAACTGGCAGAGACTGGGGCTGGCTGTGCTCTGTTCTCTGCCTTGCTCCAGGGCATCAAACCCACGGGGTTTGGCTGCAGGAGAGGACAGAGCTGGGGGAGCAGCACAGGCCCAGCCCTTCAGCTCTAGTTTGCTCTGCCCCTGGTGTACAGAGTGGATGAATGAGGCTGAGGTAGGCACAAAGTGGGCTCGGTCAGGCCAGCTGCACCAGGGCCACCCTGATGGGGTGAATTACCACACAACTTGTGGCACGTGGTGTCACTTTGGTGCCCCTCTAAGGCAGCTGCACCCCAGCCCAGCCCCTCTCCAGGGCACTGGTCAGCCCAAGGCACTCACCCTGGCTGGGGTGGTTTGTAGCTGCTGTCGGAAGGGACTGGATCGATACACAATCTGTCCTGCCTTTGTGGTTGGGAATCCTTCAAAAAACAGTTAAATGCTTGGACAGGCCCAAAGGAGGATGTTGCAGCTGGGGTTCGTGACCCTGGCAGATGCCTGCTCCTGTGAGGCCACCCTGCCTTTCCCAGATAACCCCACGGGGTGATTCCCAGCCCTTGGGAAGGATTGACCAGCACAGGCAGGGCTCAGATGCCAGCACAGGGGTCTCAGCTTACCATCCTGAGGCAAGGAAGCCCCCTGAACAGACCCAGCAGCTACCACCTGGAATAATCCCCATTTTGGATTGTGATTCCAACCTTAAGCCTTTCAGAGGCACCAGTGTCCCAGGAGAGATGAAAGCACCAAGCCATCCAAGATCCCCTACACCAGGGCTGTACAGAGCTGCCTGGAGGTCAGAACCACAGCCTCTAATCCAAGAGCCTCTCTGGTCCATGATGCTTTTAAAACCTTTCTTTACCTGTTAATTTTCCTAGGAGAACCCTGTGGCTTGGAAGGTTAATAAGAGCATCTGCTAAATGCGGAGGTGAATGGCACAGATGGGTTTCAGTTCTGCAGCTTCCTGCTAGAACTTCCAAGGCATTTTTGTCAGCTTCTGTGGGTAGCTTAACTCTTTCAGCCACTCCTGTGTCAGCCAACCTGCAGCTCACCGTGCCCAGCCTGAGTGGAAAGAGAACAAGCAGCTTCTAAAAATTGGAGCTCTGAGTCTCACTGCCAGCTCAGGGCAAGGGCAGGAGCTGAAGAGACCCAGAGGAGGGCAGGGTATGGGATGCAGGGGAAGAGCAAGTGGGGAGGAAGATGCTTTTGGCAAGGAGAAAAAGAGCAGAATAATGGAATTTTTTCCCTGTGGTTGTTTGGGTTATTTTCAAATGGGAACTCCCTGTGAAACATGGGCACTTCTCAGGGATCTTTTCCCAGTGGTGCCCTATCACTGGAGATGTTCTGCCATGAAAATCACCATTACTGAGCTATCAAACAAAACAAAACACACCCTTGCCTCGAGCCTGGCTGGAGCACCAACCTTCCCTTCATGGTGCTGATGTTGGAAAAGCAGAATTCCACCAAAACCCCTTGAATGGGACACTCCAAAGGGTTGCCCAAGAGTGAGGATCAGCTGCAGAACACCCTCCAGAAAGAAAAATTACCTGGCATGTCTCTAGAGTGATTAGATGCCAAAAGAAGGTGATTTTTTAACACCACTGGTCTGTGCAGACATCTGGCAGAAGCACAAGGGGCCAGTGGTGGCCAGCTCTGTCCCCAGTGCTGTGCTCATTGAAACTCTGGCCATGATTCTCATGCAAATGGTGGGACTGCAAGAACAGATGTGAAACGTTTGTTTCTGCTCTCGCCGGCTTGTAAAGAAATAATGCAACTGGAATGGGGTTAAAAAAGGGGCCAAGCAGGGTGTGGGGGAGAAAGTTTATAACAATGGCTCTCCCTTGGTGGCCCAAAGTGATGGAGTTTATGTCAGGCCGTGCCAAATTCCTATCTCTAAGTGAATTGGACCAGCCCTGTCAGGCTTTGAGGTAAGGGCAATACACAAATATTATAAATACGGGGAAGTGTAGAAGCTGTGTCACGTCCAGCGTGGAGCCATCAATCATCCCCTTCCCGTCCTCAGTTTATAGAGTGGTTTTTGATGGTGCTCAGGCAGTTTACGCCGGCCGTGTGGACTGCCTGGAAAAGCTGACTGCATGCTCCAAGTATGTGGCGTCTGCTCTTGGGGAGCAACGGTGATGAGGTGCCCTGGCAGGTTTTGTTGATATTAGCAGTCAGAAAGAAGTGAAATCCATGGAAGCAAAGAAACAGGCAAGTGGGGAGCACAGCCCATGCTCTGGCTGACCTGGTGGCACGGGGTGCCCATCACCTCCCTCTCCACTCCATGGTTCTGTGCATGAGATGGGGAAACCAGGTTGGTAGGAGAAAAAAATCCCAGAGTCACACAGTGTGTGATGGTGCTGCAGCTTCTCTGAGACGTTCTTCATCGTGGCTCTGGAGTGGAAGCCACGTTCAGGTATCGGTGAGTCTTAAATGGCTGTGATATGTCCATATCAATGCCCTTGATATGTCCAGCTAAGGCTCATGTCTTAGCTTTTAACTTTTCTATGTTTCCAACCCTGCCCTGCCCAGTGTCACTCTGCAGTTCCCTGGAGCTCGTTCAGTGCTGTTCTCTCATGCTCACACACACACAACAAAGCCTCTCCAGCTCTCCAAGGACACCCAGACCCTCCTAGGCCCAACAACTGCAAACCACAATCTTGGCAAGAGGGGGGCAAGCTTGGGCAAATTCCATCCTTGCCTGGCTTCTGCTTGGGGAATTGATGCTGAGATCCAAGTGGGAAGAACTCGGGAGCTGTCCTTGTCCATGTTGGGATGCACTGAGGCAGGAGCCTCTGGAGCCCAGAGTGTACCTCTGAAGGCCTTTCCAATCAATCCCTCTTTGATTCCTTTATTCCTGCCTGCTCTCTGTTTCTAGGTACCCATTTCAGGCATCAAGGCCAGTTGGGAGGACCTGTCCAACCTCCCCCCAAACCCACTGCTTCCCTTAGCCCAACCTCACAGCAGCTGCGTGGAGGAGAAGTGTCTGCTTGTGTTCTGTGCAGCACTACAGATCGTGTTTGGAAACAGCCGAGCTGACGACTGCTTGTGCAGCTCGGTAATTACACGCTCGGCGCTGTGCTGAACATGCAAATTAGGCCTGAATTGTGTGCCCAAGGCCAGGATGCTGTGTGCCCAAGCTGACAAATGCTCAGTCCTGGGACTGCCTCCAGCACCTGGGACACGTTGGAGCTGCCTCTCAGGGTCACACATTGCACTTTGCTCCTGGTGCCTTAAATGGCTCCCTAGAAACAGAGACTAGACAGGAATAAGGGAATATGGGAGGGATTTACTGGAAAGGCCTTCAAAGGCCACTCCCTGAGGGTCCAGAGGCTCCTGCCCCAGTGGATCCCAGGATGGGCTCCAGGTCACGAGTTCTTCACACTTTTATAGGTTTGGTCCATTTGCATAGCAACATAGATTCACCAATTAAAATTTTAGCTAATGATGGAATTTGCCCAAGCTTGCCCCCCTGTCCCCAAGATTGTGGTTTGCAGTTGTTGGGCCTAGGAGGGTCTGGGTGTCCTTGGAGAGCTGGAGAGGCTTTGTTGTGTGTGTGTGAGCATGAGAGAACAGCACTGAACGAGCTCCAGGGAACTGCAGAGTGACACTGGGCAGGGCAGGGTTGGAAAAATAACAAATTTAAAAGCTAAGGCATCGCTCTGGTTGTCTCCAGACCCCACCCTAGTGGGGTGTGCAGGAGTGGATCCACAGCAGGTGGATGTGCACACTGCCAAACACACAGCAGGGCAGTTTCCCCCTCTCCCTGGGGTTTTTCAGGTGCATTTAGCATGGCCCTTGCCACTGCTCAGCCATCCTCAGTGAGCCTCAGCGACTCCTCCAGGAGTGACTTCCCCCTCTGCTGCAGCCCAGGCACCTCAGTGTCTCTCAGCACTGCCTCCCAGGAGCATGGGCTGCCTCAGGGCAGGGTGCTAAGAACACAGCATTCAGCCCAAACCCTCGGGGTGATGCAAGAAGGCCGAATTTCCCATACAAGGCAGGAATGTGCATCTCTTGTTCCCCCTTCCAGCGAGAACTATCGCTGTGTTTCTGCTTTGCTTCCTTTTAAAGCTCTCCTCAGCCCAGCAGAGCTCGTCAGCAGAGCCATCCCCAGCCGGGCCGGGGTGGGACAGGGGGAGCAGCAGTGCAGGGTCCCCAAAGAGGGGGCACCAGGGGATGTGACAGCTCTGCTGCTGCTGTGCTGGGGCTGCATCGCTGCCCCTCTCCCTCTGTTCTTACACCACAGGGCTTGGTGTTTTCTGGGTGTCACAAACGCCCCAGGAGCACTGTGGGGCTCCGGGCTCAGGTCCTGGTGCTGGGCCAGATGTTTCCAGCTGTGGTTTCATCCTTTTGGAGGGGAGTGGGGTGTTCCAAAGGGATCACATGAAAAGGGCAAGGCACGAGGACAAAACCAGTGCCTCCACACTCAACCTCCAAGTTCAACCTCCACGTGTACCATTGCTGTAAAAAGGGCAAATTATCCCTAAAGCCTGCTCCGAAGGGAAGAGCTCATGGGCTTTACACCCAGGCCCTCATCCGTGGCTCTCTGCCTGTTTTTTCCAGCCTTTTGGAAGACTGGTTCAGTCCTCAGTGCTCTCCAAGCATTGCCTGATAGCCAAGTAATTCCATTTAAAAGACTGCCCTTAACTGCAGAGCTGCTTGGTTGAGCCTTCACGGAAAGAGAAGGCATTTTATGGAGCAACAAAGTGAAGCTGGAAGTGAGCAATTCTCACCCCCCTGTAGGGTACACCTTCCCCCCAGTCTGGTTGTTTGGGGTCATTTTCTCCAGCTGGAATGTCCACCCTGGACTGGGGAAACCTTACCAAGTATATATCCTCATGAAAGCCAACCCTGCTCCACAAAACACAGCACTTTCCCCAAAATCACATTTTTAACAGAACCAAAATATTTCATCAATGGTTAGTAGCCAGCCTTCCCTGTGTGTTTAATGTAGAACCATAAATGCAGATTTAGGGTTTAATTTTCCCTGTACTGTTTTCATTGCCTGACTTGGCTTTTTTTTTTTTTGCTTTTTTTTTTTTTTTAATGGAGAATAATATTAAAAAAAGCTCAAAAGGCCTGGAAGGTATTTATTGTTGTTCCAACCCATAGCCCCTCACAACTGTATCAAACCCGGCACAAGGAACCACGCAGAGCACAAATAAAACGAGACACAAACAAAGGTAATAAAAGAGACAAGTATCTGTTTCAAAAGCACTGGAAGAGCAGCAGGAGTGTAACTACTTCATGTTCCAGCTAATATAGCTGTCTGGGGTGATCCTCAGGAAGCTATACCAGGGAGCAGTTTATAGGTTTCCCTTGGAGAGCCCTTGTAAATATTTCCCTGCAGTGGCTGGGGGTTGTTGGGAATGCCAGGGAGGTGTTGGGAACATCCCAGGCTGCCAGCCCCACAGCAAACCCAGTGCCTGGGGTGTCCAGAGAGCTCCCCCAGCACTGCACCTGCAGGCATGGATGTGGCCTTGATGCCTTAAATGGCTNGGAATTTGCCCAAGCTTGCCCCCCTCTTGCCAAGATTGTGGTTTGCAGTTGTTGGGCCTAGGAGGGTCTGGGTGTCCTTGGAGAGCTGGAGAGGCTTTGTTGTGTGTGTGTGAGCATGAGAGAACAGCACTGAACGAGCTCCAGGGAACTGCAGAGTGACACTGGGCAGGGCAGGGTTGGGAACATATCAAAGTTAAAACCTAAGGCATCACCATCACAGGCCATTTCAGGACGTGCCCAGTGCTGGGTTTGCCAGGAGTGGGTTTTCCATGGATGAGAGCTGCTGCTGCAGCAGCCCCAGGCTGTAACGGGGTGGTTTCAGATGTGAGGCTCCCATGTGTGTGGCTTTGTGCTGAGCACGGAGCATCCCCATCCCTGCTGCCTGTCCTGCTCTCCAGTTAGCAATCCACTGTTTCCTGCAGCCCCTTGCTAGCCAGGGAGGGGTGGATGTCATCCTAGCCAACACAGAGTGACAGAATGCCTTTTCCCACCCGGGAAAATCCAAGGTGAGAGCTGGCTCAGCACCCAGATCCCTCAGTGTAGCTCCTTGAGCTCTCAGTGCAGTTCTCAGCCCCCTCAGTGCAGCACTCAGACCCCTCCGTGTGTCACCCAGCTCCCACTCCCAGCAGCTCTCAGACCTTCCCCTGCAGTGGTTCTCCAGGCTCCCAGCCCTCTGCAGCCAAGCAACTCCCACCAGGGCCCCATGGAGCCAGCCTGCCTGCAGTGAAGGAGCTCTCTGCCTGCTCTTGGTGTGCACAGGGGGACATTCTTGGAGCAGAAAGCCTCCCTGATGTGGCTGGGATGGGTGGGTTGACCCAAGCACCTTGTGTGTTCCAGCTGGCATCTCACAGGCGTGGTGCCAGTCCCCTGAGGTCCCTGGCTGCAGTAAGTGCCACTGCCTGAGGTCTGTGGGCTGCCTCTCCTCTGGACTTGCCTCTGGCTGGGCACCAGTGGTCACTTGGTCACTCAGTGGCTGCAGAAGGTGCTGAGCTGAGCAGGCTCCAGCTGAGTGCCACGGCCAAGCACCGAGGCTGCCCTGCCTGACTCTGCCACACCCCAGCCTGTCCAGCCTGAAGCAGTGGTGGCCACCAAATGCAAAGCTGGGAGCTGTGGCTTCAGTGGAGAGGGGAGCAGCACGATCCTGCTGGCCCCAGGGGTCTGCAGACCTCTCCAGCCTTTGGGAAACACGGGAGGCTGAGCCACCAACGAGCTGACACCAGGCTCTGCCCTCCTGCATGGCAGAAGCATGTCCCTGAGTGGGATGGCCACCTTGGGAAGGGCAGAGCCAGAGGTCAGGACCCTCTCTACACCACGGCACCACGGCTGGCAGCATCGAGCTCCTGTCAGGGCTCTGAGTCCTGTGCAGTCTCCTCCTCTTACTGCTTCTTATTAATTCATGCTCCTGATCTGAGGCCTCCCAGGTGTCCTCGTGTCCCGTGCCAGCTCTCTAATCAAGCTGGGCAGGAGGTATCAGAAACAAGGTGCACCGAGGGCCATGGCCAGGCACATGTACAGAGAGATGTGGCCTCTAGCCCCAGCCAAAGCAGGACTCAGGTTTCACCTGCTTTCTGCTCACAGGGCTGCTTGCTTTTGGGCACAGGCACTGCAGACTGTGCAACAAGTCATTTTGTCAGGTTAAAAGAGTCCAGAGTGAAAATAGTCTCTCAAAACTTTCATTTTTTTCTTTTTTTTTCCCCTGGTCTTCATGATATTTCCCATGGATACTCTTGTCCTTCCAAAAGAAAAAAAAGTACTAAAAACAAAAGCAAAATCCCATCCCTACATTTTTAGTGTCTCTGGCTCAATATTTCAAGATACCTTTTGAACAAAACTACCAGAACTGGAGATGCTGATCAGGTCTCCAACACCTCTCCATCACCCATTCTGTCTGCTTGGACCCTGTGCTGATGCTCCATGGGGATGCAACTCCTATTCCCAGAGCCCTCATGGCTCTGCTGCTGCCCCGACCACCCTCAGCATGTGCTGTGCCTAAGGAGGCCCTGCTGATGGAAAGACCACAATTCCTTTTATTTTTTAATCATTTGACAGCATTTGACTCTGCCAGGCTCTGGGCATCCACGCAGACTCTGCCCCAAAAAGCTGAGTGGAGTTGGAATCCCCTCGGGAGCCAGCTGGGACGAGAGCAGCAGCCGTGGTGCTCCTGCCACCACTGCCAGCCCAGGGCTGGGGACATGGCAGGGCACAGCAGCAGCTCACCCCTGGCACCTCAGCCTGCTCCAGGGCACTCCCACCAGCCTGTCCCAGCACACCTCAGTGCCTCTCGAGGACAATGAAATCCAAAGGCAAAAAGTCCTTGAACTTTCTCTCTGATTTCAAGGGGCGGAAAGCCCAGGAGATTATTGAGATCAATGGAGGATTTGGGGAGAACAGGAGCCTCCTCCCTCTCCTCTGGCTCTCAGATCCTTGGCCACTGCTGGCCTGTCCCCATTAGCCATTGTCCCTATTCATTTCAGATGAAGGGGCTTTTGTTGCAGGAGCCTATGTGGGGTCACATCACCCCTGGGTTATCAATCTGTTTCCCTCTCCTCTGTCCCATACTCCATCTCCCCGGCACAATGGGATGTTTTCTTCAGCAGCAGCTTCCTGACAGGCAAGGGTTCCCTTTCCCTTCAGACCTTATAATCACTCGTTAAGTTGCACTAGCCTCAGGCTCCCAGTCCCTTTTCCACCGTACTCCCAGTTTAACCCCTGATCCCATCTGTGCCACGGGTCACTGGGAAAGGGGAAGAACACAGCCATCCCAGAGGGGCCAGCACGGGCTGTGCCTGCACAAAGCACCCAGGGTGGAAGCTTTCATACCCTTCCCCAGCTGTGTGAAAGCACCTGGAGATTTCAGATAGTGCAAACAAAGTCTTCAGCTCCAGTTTGCCAAGGGGATGGAAGATTTTGGTTGCTCAATTTAAGGGCAGCCAAACTCAGCCTGTTTGGAGTAGGAAACCTTGCTGCTGCTGCTGCTGCTGGGCCTGAAAGGAGGATTTTGGCACCATCCATGCCAGGAGAAGAGCCCCATTCATCCTCAAGAGTAGCACCCGAAATGCCTCGAGCAGTGGAACATTCCTGGGGGGAGGCAGGGGTGCAGCAAGCAATAAAACCACAAACAGATAAAATGAGAAAGGAAAAACCGAGCCAGGTAAGGAGTGAGTGCAGAGAGGACCACAGAGAGGACCATCCCAGAGATGTGCCAGGGCTGAGCCAGGACCATCCCAGGGCTGAGCCAGGACCATCCCAGGGCTGAACCAGGACTATCCCAGACATGAGCCAGGACCATCCCAGACATGAGCCAGGACCATCCCAGGGCTGAACCAGGACCATCCCAAGGGTTGAACCAGGACCATCCCAGGGTTGAACCAGGACCATCCCAGGACTGAACCAGGACCATCCCAGGGCTGAACCAGGACCATCCCAGAGATGAGCCAGGACCATCCCAGGGCTGAACCAGGACTATCCCAGGGCTGAACCAGGACCATCCCAGGGCTGAGCCAGGATCATCCCAAGGCTGAGCCCACGCCAGCAGCAGGATTGGTGCCAGGGAACTGTGAGTCATGGCCATGGTGCACAGCCATGGGGGTGGCCACGCTCCCCTCCACCCTGCCAGCACTCTGGGGACAGTGACCACCATGGGCCCACCACGGCATGCAGAGCTGCCCTGGATCCCCAGGGATCCAAGCACCCCTGGTGCTGGCAGGCTTTGGGAGAGGCATGCTGGGTCTGTGATGGGTGTAATGAAAGGCTCTGAGATGGGCAAACAGAAATTTAAAGGGAAAAGAAAGAGGCCAGTTGTGCAACAGACTGAGTGAAAACGAAAAGCCACTTCTGCTCCAAGCTCTAAGTCATTAAAAAACCCTTAAGTTATCCCTGAGAAGGGTTATTTTTGCAGCAGGGCTAAAATAGATAAGAGGAGTAAGTTCTCAGCACTTGATGTCATGACGTGAGCCACATCATTTTTCTGGCTTTATTGTACAGCGTTCATCGAATGGTCTCTGTAGCAAGAAAAACTCATCCAAAAATAAGGCCCAAACCAGTCTGCTGCTAATAAAGAATCTCAGATTTGCAGCTGTACTAACAGAGTCCACAGCAGAAACTACACACTATTTCCCTGTATTGCCCTTTCTAAAGCATTAAGACACCTTCCTTCTTGGAGAGCTGTTCCTGGCTGCAGAACTAGTGGTGCCTTCAGCCCCAGGAGGCAGAAACCATGAGTCAGGGTCTGTAAAAAAAATCACAAGTTTGCCTTAAATATCGTAGGGCTCTTTTAAATATAGATATATTTAGCTTATTGCTTTCTAGACACCGAAACGTTTTATATAGGCTCTGGTCATATTTTCCCCAGTCAGCTAGTGACTCTTAAAAGGAAAGTTGAGATTCACACCAGTATTTCCAGGAAAAATGCTGCAAACATAAGTCTTGCAATCCCAGCAGATACACACTCTATGCTCTTTCTTTCACACTGATTTCACTTCTCTTTTCTGTTTTTCTCTGTTTGAAACAATCTTTTTTTTTTCCCCCAAACAGAAAGTGTAGCACTGTTCTAAGTGTCTAGGAAAGAAGTATCATAATGAGAATAATAGGAAGTCAAACCACTTTTGCCCTTCTGCAGGGCCCAGCCCAAAGCCCATTGATGTCAGCAAAGTCTTTTCATTGACTTCAATGAGCTGGATCAGAGCACAGATTTATAAAGGCATTTAGGTTCCTAATGATCTAAGCAGTTGCCTAGAGGTGCTGGGGGCCTAACCTGCTTCTAGCATTTTGTAAATCTATTTACCTATTGGAGCACTGAAATACCTGAAACGCTACAGTATCTTGAAGTCACCAGACACAGCAAGATCTAGTAGAATAATTCATTGCAAATAGCATTTGTTATTAATTTTGGTCTGTTTACTATTTGGAAACACATTTTTATTAGCCAGCCAGCTCTGCAGATGGCTGGTTATAATTCAATGCAATTTTTCTCCCCTCTTTTCATTGCATAATTTGTGGATACACCAGCTTTATTTCTGAGCAGTCAAAGTTTAATTCCTCGGCTAGGTCCACACCAAACAGAAGGAAAAAAAAAAAAATCTAAGTCAAGTGTTTCATGTGCAAGTTTGTTTAAAAATTCTATAATCTATGACAAACATTTCAAATTAAAAGGGCATTCCCACAGGCAATGAAATAACGAAGCCCTTAGAATCAGGCAGCAGAGGCATGAAGCTGAGAGCTATTTCCACATTTTATGTACTCTCAAAGGAGAAGAGCAAATTCCAACTGCAATATCGTGTTGTGTTTGTAGATATTTCTTACCAACCGTGAGCCACATTCTGCAGCCAGCCTAGGGGCAACTTGAGCAAGTTAGAGGGGAAAAGTCTGATTTTGGGCGTTCCTGTGCTGTGCTCAGCACAGAGCTCAGTGTAACTGAGTGTGTTTCACCACCCTGTCAGTGGTTTCTCTGAATTTAAGGGCGCCTGTTCTTCCATGTAAAAGTATTCATGTCTGCAAGGGTTATTGGGCATATCAGGAATTTGTTTTCAGGTCCGGAGGGATGTGGTGGGGTTCAAAAAATCTGAGTGGACGGACGGGCAGGTTTGGCTGCTGCCAAACGCCGGTGCCTCATGGCACAGCACATGCTGGACAGAAAAGTCCTGCGGAGTTCGGCAGCCCAAAGAGGCTGTCCCGGGCAGCGGTGTGTCCCACTGGGGCCGGAGAGCAGTCAGCACCGAGAGAAAACCTAACCCAGATCTCCTCCCTGCCCTACGGGATAGACTCAGGGCATCCCCGCACCCTCCGCCACCTCCCGGCACAGCCTCCGGGGCATTCCTGCATCCGTCTACCTCCGGAACAACCTCCCGGTCACACACGTGGACCCTTGGGACAGCCTCCCGGGGGGTTCCCACATCCCCCAGAGCATCCCCGCATCCCCCGGCACATCCCCCAGAGCATCTCCGCACTGAGCATCCCCGTACTCCCGGGCACATCCCCCAGAGCATCCCCGCACCCTCCGGGACAGCTCCCCGGACCCTCCCGCTCCCCCCACAAGGGCTGGGCAGAGGTTTCCCAGCGGGTCCTCCCTCCCCGGCGCTGGCCCGGCCGGTCCG
>VZTN01020677.1:104067-120312 GCA_013400515.1 Erpornis zantholeuca
GCCAGCGCCTGCCTTCGTTCCTCCGTTCATCGAGCGCTCTTTCCCCCAGCCCCTCGCTCCACGCGTTCTTCCCGTCCCTGCTCCCAAATCCTCCAGCCCTCCTCTCCCCGCATCCCCCCGCCGGCTCTCCCCACTGCTGAGCTCCCCGACCCTCCTCTCCCCCTGCCCAGCGCACCCCCAGCCCTCCCTCCGGCGGTGCCCCGGGTGTCGCCTGCGGGGGTGGGTGACACACACAAAGGGAGAAGCGGTGGGTGCCCCGCTGCCCGGAGGACTGCGCGGGGATGCTGAGGCAGAGCTGAACCCCGCCGCGAGAAGCACAGACCCCCCAATATCTTTATTTTTCTCGGCGTGGGGGGCTCTTTGCAAAACCTGTGGCTGACTCCTGACTCGCAGCCGAGCCACCCCGCAGCCCCCGCTGCCTCCCCATCGGATCATCACTTCCAGCAGCTCCCACCCCAGCGCTGCCGCCGTTAGAAGCCACTTTGCTGTAGTCAGCGTGGACAAAACCCCCCCTCTTTCCCACGTGAATATTTCAGCATCCCGGTAATGACTAACCAAAAATGTCAGTTCCAGGAGCATACCCCACATGCTCACCTTGCCTAGGAAATATTAACAAAAGGTGGTTCTTTCAATGAATTAGTGTTTCGTTGAACAAACCAGTAAATGTTAAAGCCAAGAGGGTTCTTACTGAAGTTGTTTAGGTCATTTTTTTTTGTTGTTGTGTGTTTTAAAGTTAATAGAGGAGTGTCCTTCGGGCTTGGTTAGGGTGAGAGTGAAACTTCTGTCTTGCGAAGTGTGTCTTGTGTTTGTGGCTCTCTTGAATGGACAAGCAAACAGGAGAGGGTTTGGGGTACCCCTGGAGCTTGCTTTACTTTCACGTAAAGCCCAGCTACTAGCGGAGAGAAGAGGATTTTGGCTCAGCTTGTGGTGACAGTATTGAAATGTGGAGTAGGGTAGTGCTGACAGTCCGAGTGTTTATGTAAACGTCCTAACACGTGGAAGGGATGAGCTTCCTTGTGTATCCACCAGTGTCAGAAGCACTCTGGGTTTCTGCAGGCTGCAAAGTGTGGGTTCTCTTGAGAAGAAAGATTTCCTTTTGTGTGGGCTGAAGCTGTCTACAAAATTGTATTTTTAGTCTGCGCTTATCCGATTTCCACATGCTGACCCTGCAGCAGAAAGGAAACGTTAAAAATGAATCTGAAAAGCCTCAAGAACTCTAATCAAGTCTTGACTTTGAAAAATAAACACATGGCTGTGGGGTGGCATCCACTGAAATTTATGGTGGATATGCAGAAAAGCTCATTTATCAAAGATGCTCTCGAAGCTTTGAGGAGCAGATGGCAGTGGGATAGACATGCTCCTGGAAGCAGTCCCTGAGCGAGGAGTGCAGCCCTAGACAGAGGAGGAGCCCACAGGCATTTAGGGCACAGTACAGTCCTCAGTGTCGAAGATTGAATTTTCCAGAGGTTTGGTCGTGATCTTGCAGCTCTTATTCATTGGACGTGCTGTCCCCTGCTCTGTTTGTGTAATCATTATGTTTTAGGAGCTGGCACATGAGCTCTCCCATTAATTGCTGCAGTTTGTTTGTTCTGGTATTTGATGTACTGAGTTTCTTTTTTTTTTTTTTTTCTTTTTCCCTTTTTTATTTTTTTTAATTTTTTTTTTTTATTAGCCTTGTAGAGGCTGAGGTACAGTGAATTCTTTGTATGGGATTATTCCTTTGAGGCCTGATCTCGCTGGCTTTGCTTGTATGAGTAATCTTTGCTAACACACGGAGTCCCGGCGCGATGGCAGAGCCGCGGTGCCAGCATCCACCAGTTGCCAGCCTGTTACAAATACCCATTTAAAAACCTACCTGTCTCTCCCCATGGCTCCTTGTAACCTTTGATGCGGGTTCAGCGCTGGGGAAACGGCCAGATGTTTGCCAGAGGTCCCGATGCCTTATCTTTGGCATCAGAGGCTTAGGTTTCATGTGCGCTGCTGTTTCCCAGCAGTCAGACTAAACAGCGTCATTACGAGGTATATAAACACTTGGGTTTGCTTTCAGCGCCCGCAGGAAGCCTGCACAAGCAGCCCTGGCCCGGGGAACAAAAAGCTGGTGGCTGCTGCACAAGTTGAAGAGGCAGCCAGCCTTTGTAGCTGGTGCTGCTGTCGCTGGAGCACGGAGCTGGGCAGCGTGGCCGTGGGGTTTGGGGTGTGAGGAGAGCCCTGGAAACTAAAGAGGGAGTGGGGGAGCTGTGGCTGCAGCAGTGGGATGATGCTGTGGGATGATGCTGTGGGATGATGCTGTAGGATGATGCTGTGGGATGAAGCTCCTGGAGCAGCCATTCAGGTGTACCTGTAGAGGCAGTGGCTCGTGAGGCACGGGCTTGGTGACATCCAGGTCACCCCGCTGGGTGCCACACGGTGCGTGAAAACATCATCCAGGAAATCAAACAGAGTGATGTTTGCTGTAGAGAGTAGCTCTTGCTGTGCCTGGCTGTGCCTGGGTAGGGGACAGCTGTGCCCCCCGAGAAGCTGACTTTGTAAAAACCATCTGTGGGGTTTCCTTTGGTGAGCGTGACACCTCCGCCTGGGCCCACGTGTGGGTCAAATATCAAGGGGAGTTGTGTGCCCAAAGGAGCTCTTTCTGTTTTGGGTTTGAGTCCCCTCATCCAGTGGGGACAAAAGGAGGGAGGGGGGCAGCCCACAATGCTGGCATTGACTTCAGTGCTGGGATTGCTGCTGCAGCCCTGAACAAGGCTATTGAGCTAACAGGGTTCAATAGCAGGTGAGCAAGGGCTTTAATAGAGTTCAACTGCCATCCCCCACCCGACCACAGCTCTACAGCCTGGGGAAAACTCCCAGGAACAGGGGCTGAGCCAGCCATGTAAAAAAAGAAATGCCTGGATTAAAAGAAAATATCTGTGTTTGTGGGTGATACTGCGAATCTGGCTCTTTCCCTCTGATCTTTTGTTAGCCTGGCGCTGATTGAGCTGCCTGTTGGAATGCCATTATACTGTCAGTCACCCCAGGAACATTTATTTCATATGTTTTAATCTCTCTGCCTCTGCAGCACCAACGCCACTCTCACTAGAGCGAAGCCAAGTTAATGTCATTAGATTACATCTGATCCAGGGGAAGATGAAAGATAACTCAAAGTTACTCCGTCAGGTTGGGAGTTTAAGCATCGCTCCTCCTCGGTGCTTCCAGAGCTGGGGAGTTCTCACTCCTAATTAATGTCCTCTTGGGATTTTTATCCAAGGCTTTTTTTTTTTTTTTCCTTGCTTCTTTGTAATCTAGGCAACCACTGATATTTCTGAGTCAAAGGGAACACGGAGCTCCTCGGTTGCTGAAGAGGTCTGGGATGGAGGAAAAGGAGGATTGCTGGGAGGGGACATTCTCACAGCAGCTGTGAGCAGCTGCATCCTGCCGTGTCCCATCCTCTGTGCCTCAAATCAGGGTGAAATCAGAGCCCTGGGGATGGGGCAGTCAGGCTGCTCCTGTAGCAGGGGTTTGGAGGTGGTTGTAATCCAGCTGTGGATTCTGTGAGGGAGTAAGTGTGGGAGGGAGTGTTGGTGTGGGGGGCAGGAGGGTGTGGGTGATGCTGGGGGCATGCCAGCATCATATCAGTGAACACCATTCTTAAAAGGTGGAGCAAGACCTGGTGGCCTTCAGGAGGAAAGACCTTGTTGCACACCCCCTGAGTGAGGGAGAAACCCCTGAGTGAGGGATTAATTGCCTTTAAATGATCCTCTCCCCACCTTCCTTCAGCTGTCCCTGCTGCTTTTTGCAAGAAGCACCAGCTCTTTGCACTCAGGGTGTGCCCAGCACAGAACGTGGCTTGTGTTATTGAAAATTGAGTTTAAACCAGTTTGGGCTTTCCACTCCCTGCTAGCATGCCAGGAAGGTCTGGTTTAGCAGTTCCTTCTCCTTGTCCTGGGAACATCTCATCTCCCAAACACATTTGAATCACTAATAGCATCAAGCACAGCCTGCAGCACTTTCTGTGGAAATTGCAGCCTTGGACAGCCACAGGCTGGAGAGGATCAAGGTCCTTGTTTATTTATTAGCTGTGTAATCAAACACCTCCTGTACTGAGCTTGCAGGGCCAGGTACAGTATAAAAAGGGAACAAAAGGTGCTCCTGGCCCCAAAATGCAGGTAATTCACTGTAAACAACAGGTGGAGATGGGCTGAGCCTGGCACAGACAGGGGAGAGTGCGTGTGTTGCTTGGGCAGCGTGGGTGTCCTGGGCAAGGAGTCCCTGGAGATGGAGGATGGGGTCTGTGGGTGGCTGAAGGGACCTTTCTTTGCTGGGGAAAAGCAAGGGGGAAAATGCTGGAAATGCTGGGGAAATCAGGGCTGGAGTCACTGAGCGTGTGTAAGACAGGAACTGGTTCTGGTGCTCTCGTGTTTTGCTGCTGCCTTTGTGTGCAGTGTGGACTCAGGCACTCCAAGGAATTTCAGCAGAGATCTGAAACCGTCTGGAAGTTGGCACCCTACTCCTGAGGAGATGTCTTGGTGTGCCTCAGTTTGCCCAGGCCTACAGGGGAAGGGAAGTCACCGCCCTGTGCTGCAGGGGTGGAACCAGCAGGGTTGAGATGTGACACCTCCCTCCAACACGGACACGAGGAGCTGTGTGGGGTCTGATGAGCTGTGCTGTGGGTTAAATAACACCCAAAGCAGGTGAACCCCACCAGAGCTGCTGGCAGACACAGCTTTGGCTGTCCTCTTGCCCCTGGGTGGATCATCCAGGGGTGGAACAGTACAGACACACACTCCTTGCAACATCTCCCTGCGGAGAGCTGGGGCTGGGCTCTTTACCCTCTTACTCATTAAATAAACCCCAAAGGGTTATGATTTTTTGATGGTTCTTTCAAGCATTTTGTATCTCTACATATCCTGTCTGTTTTCTGTTAATGGAGAAGTTCGTATCCAGGGTTTGTGTCTGCTCCTGATGATGGAGTGAGCTCCTGAGCTGGCATATCAGGAGAAGTCAAACACATTCCTGTCAGAAAGCACCAAAATAAATACTTAAGGTTTTATTGGCCTCTTCTTTCCAGATGCTGTGGTCTGCACAGGGATTAACTGGGGAGGTTCAGAAGTCTATAGACCCATCCTCCTCTTCAGTACTGCTTCACATCCCAATCCTGGAGAGAACAGCACCTTTCTCACCCACCTGGTGGCTCTGCCTTGGCCTGAGATGCTTAGAAATAGAGCTCACCTGGCCCTGCCTGCTGGCACTGAGCAGTTGTGCAAATACAGCCTTGGCTGCCCAAGATATTGTCAGTAACATTCTCAGAGCCTGCTCTGGTGGAGAGCAGTGCACAGCTCCAGCTGCCTGGGGTGAGAGCTCATTTGTGTCAAAAATTGGGATAAACTTTTAGAGAAGCAGCAGATTCACCTGCTTTAACCACTGGGGTTGGATTTTGTGAGTCTCCATCTCTGCACGTAGCCTGTCCTGCTGCCACGGCCCCTCTGCCTTCGGGGGGGACTCCTGGGAGTCATTACATCGAGTCTGGGGTCCAGGGCCATGCTCTGGCCACAGCATCACCACCAGGATGTGTTTCCCACAGCCCAGCTTGGATTTCACCCTGACCTTTTGAAGTTTATAATAGGAGCAGTTAGGTCTGGGGAGGGGGAAGGGAGCTGCTGCATTTCCAAAGAGTTCAGAGCAAACAGTGATCAGAAAACCTGAGAATAACCCCCCCCCCCNAGAATTCTGAGGTAACCCAAACTGCTTTCACAGGGAAACAGCAGATGCTGGCGAGGGGCAGCAGGGGTGGGTGTTGCAGCCATAAATCTTTGCAAATTCTCATTACATGCAGGTATTACGGGAGGGAAGCGAGTCAGGTTGCAGTTAAATTTGTGTTGCTGGGCTTGGATACCACAGTCCAACGCAGAAGGGGCAATGGGGCAGTTCCTGCAAGGTCTGGGGTCACCCCAGGGTCCGTGGCAGTGCCTGCTGTTGCTGCCTTTCTCCTGCATTACCCAGCTCCCGGGGAAATTCACTTTTTCAGGGTTTGGAGTTAAATGTGTTCACTCCAAACCGCGCCCACCTGAGCCCTGTGCCAGGAGCTGCGTGAGCAGGATGGTGCCCGCAGTCAGAGTATAAATAGAGTCGCTCGAGGAAGTGAATTATTCCTGGCGTTTCTTCCATGGAATAATGTGATGCTGCAGGAGGAAATCTTTCAGCAGAAGAAATCTCTGGTTCCCTCCTTGCGTGGCGAGAACATCCTTCTTGCTTCCTGGAAGTGAGGAGATGCGTTATGAGCTCTCCCTTGCAGCACCATCTGTTGCAGGGATGTGAAGATCCCTGCTCAAACTCCCGCAGGCTGCTGGGTATGTCTCTGGTGGGAGATAGAGGAGAAACTTCCCAAGGGAGGTTTGGAAGCCTTGTGTGGTTGTTTTCCCCACGGCTGAGCAGCTGTGCCCAAGTGTCACATAAGGAAATCCCACTGGGGTGACTACAGGCCTCTGGGCACCTTTCTTGCACCAACCCCTGCAGTTTGTGGATGCCAGCACAGCAGCTCCAGCTGTGGGATGGGATCCTGCCTGGCTCCCAGCTCTACCCCTTGACTCCAGTTGCTGAGTTGGGATTTTAACAGTTGGGTCGTTTCTTACCACCATCACCCTTCCCACGTCGTCCCCCAGGGAGAGATGCTGAGGTTCAAGTGTAACATCATGATGGGAAGCTGGCTGTTTGTTTATTTAATTGTTTATTTTTCTCTCTAGTGGGGTATTTTTGTGCTAAAAATTCCCAAAAACCCAGGCTGATTTGTTCTGCCACTGCCCGTTGGAAGAGGGCTCCCTCCCATAAGTGAACCTTGTGTAGTAATGCTTGCACTGCTGAACTCTGCTGTGTGAATATGAATATTGGCCCATAAATGTTTGCCTGGCGTTCAGCATTCTTGTGCTTGTGTGGCAAAGGTTGTTACTGCCTTCGTCACCTCTAAAGGAGGATAAAAACACAACAGATAAAATCTCATTGCCTGCAGCAAGCAGAGCACAGGCAAGGACATGCAGAGCTGGGCCAGAGGAGCAGGGTTTGGGGTTGACAGCTGGCACAGCCTCCTCCTGTGCAGGGCTTGGGGAGCCCTGGCTCCTGCACGTTCATTCCTCGGGTCCAGAAGCCTCTGGGAGGAGATTTCGTGGGGTGGTTATGAAGGCAGTGCCTGTCCCTCCTACCCCTCTCACGTCCCCGTCTGTGCTATCAGCAGCAGGTTGGAACGAAGCAGAATTAGAGACTTCCTCAAACAGTGTGAGATTGAGTTGTGAAACTGGCTGCCACAGGAGGCTTTTAGCTGAAAGAGTCTAAAAAGGGCTCTGGAAGTGCTTGGCAGAGAACAATGCATCAGGAGCTGCTAAGTTTGATGGACCAGGAGCAAAGTCCAGCTGAGGGGCCAAGGGTGGTCTGGGTGGGACCCAGGGATCTGTTCCTGCTGTTGGCACAGGAATTCACTCGTGGATCACCACAGGGTGACCCAGGGAGGCTCAATTTCCCATGATTGTTTTGGGGGGAATTATGGTTGGTGTTACTTGGTTAAACGTCCAGCTGGTGTACAGGGATGAATTTTCCAGCTGGCATCACATGGTCAGTGGTTGGTATTGAAGAAAGGAGCATTGCACCTTGCACCATGGTCTGGATAATTTGGGTAGAAATGACCATCAAAGCCCTGGTCCTGCCACCCTCCCTCCCAGCACCAGCAGATCCCCTGGAACAGCCTCTGGAAGAATTCCGTGGGACATGTGAGCAGTCAGAGAGGCCAAGGCAGGGGAAGGACTCCCCAGCCTGACCCAGATGCAGTGCAGGGCCATTAATTGAGTTTGACCACTGCTGCTGCCCCGGGTCGGGGTCAGCCCTGGGTGGCACAGCCCGAGCTGCTTTGTTTGGTGTTGGACAGGTTGAGCTCTGCCCTGGGAGGTCATGGCCCTGTGTCACATCCTGGGGAGCCTCTGTCCCCACAGTGCCCACGGTGTGACAGGGTCAGCGAGAGGAGATGAGCTGAGATGAGCTGAGATGAGCTGGGCTGAGATGAGATGAGCTGAGCTGAGCTGGGCTGAGCTGAGCTGAGCTGAGGGCACTGCGCTGTGGGGTTGGCAGCTGCGTCTGCTCCAGGCTTCCCAACTGCACTCAAGTTGTTTGGCCAAGTGACAGCAAAGCCCTGGGTCACAGCTGATGGCTGGGTGTGTCCCCATCTCTGCAGTCAGGCTCTTCATGGGGGCTTTGAGAGAGTAACATCCAGCATTCGTGTCCTTCCCTTCCAGCCTGCCCCGAAATGGAGGTGGGAGGAAGAAATTGGTGCTCCTTCACCATCTCCTGCCTCTGCTGGACCTTGTGGCAGTGCAGCATCTCACCAGAGCCTCCAGAGCTGGGCACCAGCATCGTCCACAGTTTCTTGCAGCAGAAGGAGCTGTGGGCTTGATTTATCCCTTGGGACCCACCACTGCTCCCAAGCCAAATGTAAAACCTTATGGATACTTTGGTGTATGAGACAAAGACATCACAGCACTGAAATTTTAAAATATTATTTATTTTTGGACAATATCATCATCTCCCCAGGATGTGCTGCTGCTGCTTTCTCAGCAATGTCCCAGCCCTGCTCTCACTTGGAAGCTACCTGGGTTGGTCATGTTATAGCCCTGAGAAGGTAGATGGGAAAGACATCAGGGGTGGTGACTGCAAAGAAGGAATGTGGGTGTGTTTTCTTGGGGGTAAATCTGTCTTAAAATTCTGAGGGACTCTGGATTTTAAGCCCTGAAAGCAGCTTTTGGTTCTGTTCCAGTGCTAGCCCACACCTGGGTGAAGGAGCCCAAGGTGGGGTGACCTGCAGGGCTGTGCTCAACCCTGGCTGCTTCTGGGGCTTTCCTGGCCATCACCCCCTGGGGACACGTGAGGGTGACATGTGGGGACATGTGAGTCCACTGGGTGTTCCAGCATGGGTGGGACACGAACCCTCCTCCTCCTCCCCTCCATGCCTGGGAGCTGCTGCTGAATCGTCTGTGGTCAGCTCAGAGTGAGGCCTCTGCTCGTGGTCACCTTCATGGTCACCTGGTGGGCTTCCAGTTTTCCTCACCCATCCCAGGACAACGCCAGGTTCATCAGAGCAGTGAGCTGTGCACCAGCAGCTGATCCAGCTCTCGTGGGAGCCTGTCTCAGTGGGATGTGCTCTGCTGTCGCTGGGATTGGGAATGCATTTAGGAGCTGCTTGTCCCCTCAGCTTCCAAAGATGCCTCAGCCAAGATGTGCAGAGGAAGCTGTGTCCTGCCTGATGTCACAGGAAGGAGAATGCACTGTGTGATGAAAGCCATGCCATCCCCGTGCTGTCCTCAGGATGAGGGCACTGGCCACACCTCCCTGTGTGAGAGTGGAACCCTGAGAATATCTCACTCCCACCCTGACCAACCTTTCCCAGCCCACTGCAAGCCCAGAGCTGCAGAATAGATTCCAACATGATCCTGGAGATGAGCAGAAGGTGCTGTCCTGCTCTCCTCCTTGCAGGCAGCAGTGGTGGGCAGTGCCAGAGGCTCCAGGCACGTCCCAAGCCATGGGACTCCAGGGGGAAAAGAGTCGGAAGGGAGCTTTGGGAAGTGATTAATGGCCTCAGCCGAGGCAGGGCCGTGGGTCAAAGAGGCCCAATTATCTCCTGGTGATATTCCTGCTGGAGGGGATGATAAGCCAACATGGCAGGTACAGATCTACCTGCATCCCCAGCTTTGGAGCAAAGTAAGGGCAGGGACACTGGGGACACCCCCTGACTCCTGCTCACACTCCCTGCTAGGGACACCTCCTGAGCCCTGCTGGGGACACCCCCTGAGCCCTGCTCACACTCTCTGCAGGACTTCCAGGCACAAGCCCGTGGGTCACCCTGACATGGCTGACTCAGCCAAGGGCCCTTCCCTCAGCAGAGATTTCCAGGAATGCCGTCCTTAACATCTCCCACCAGGCAAATCATGGCCATCATACGGTTAGGGAAAAATTGGATTTACCCTGTAATCTAATCAATGTTAAATAACAGTAATTCTGACTCCGAGCTCCGTGTTTAAAGTGCTGTTGGTCTCTGGGGTTCATTGGAGCTGTTTAATCTAATGAAATCCCCATTACTGTCTCATGAGGGTGCACCATGAGCACGTTCTCCTAGGAAGAAAAGCAGTGGTTAAAGAATTGGCAGCCAGGGACAAATACCCAGTAGGGGAAAGGGGCTGAGTGCATTGTGTTGAGGGTTTCACCTGGCAGGAGCTCAGAGCACTTTGGCTGCATCGTTCCAGTGGTGGTTGTCATGCTCAGGACACGGTGGTGGGGAGCACATGCCCAGGTCCCTCCTGTCACCTCCCTGGGCAGGCTGTGCCACGCTGGAGCCACTTTGCTCCTTTTCCTGGCCCAGACTGGAGTCAGGTCTCTTAAGCCATCTCAGTACTGGACCCAGCATCACTCTTGTTTCCTGCAGTGGGCTGTTCTCAGCGCTGGCTCTCCCTGTGCTGGTCCTGGCTGTGTTTTGCTACTGGGCTTTCAGAGAACCAGAGGATCACCAGTGGCTTGGGTTGGAAGGGACCTTACAGACCCTCTCATTCCAAGCCCCATCCAACCTCACCTTGAACACTTACAGGGATTTAAGGTGGTTTCCCCCAAACCTGCTGCACTTTTTCCACTCTCATTAAGCAATTTCCCCATATCTGCTTTACAGAGGGAGACAGGACCTCTTGCAGGTCGCATTTCCCAGCTTCGTGACAATCTCTAAGCCTTCTATCTGTTACATCACAGCAGAGTCAAGCCCAGCCTATTGCACCAGCTGCTTTCCTACATGCTGAGCTTATTGTATTCAAATACCTTGGAATTGTATCAGCAGAAGGCAAGGGCTCTGCTGCTGTCAAATACCAGCAGGGCAGCATCCTGTGTGCTGGGGGAGTGTTCCTTCCCCTGTAGTGCTTGCTCCAGTTTCCCATTATTACTTCTTTAATAAGACTGATGCTTACTCTGCATCGCTCATTTGCTGCTAAAATCAGAACCATTAGGGCAGTAAGTGACAATTACCTTTGAGCAGTGTGGGGTAGGAGCCCAGCATGGTGCTGCCCCGAAGGAGGGGGATCAAACCTGACTTTCAGGGGTCAATTCCTGTCCCACACTGGGCCAGCTTTCTAGGGACAGTTGGGGTGCCCAGCATCCTCTAGATGAAGGATTGCACCCACAGGGGAGGACACATCTGGCTCAGTGGCTGTGGATGATGGGGATGAGGGTGATTCCTTAAATGGCTACCTAGAAACAGAGAGCAGACAGGAATAAAGGAAAAAAAGGTGGTATTTATTTGAAAGGCCTTCAGGTGCACACTTTGGGCTCCAGAGGCTCCTGCCTCAGTGCATCCCAACATGGACAAGGACAGCTCCCGAGTTCTTCCCACTTTGATCTCAGCATCAATTCCCCAAGCAGAAGCCAGGCAAGGATGTGATTTCCCCCAGGTATGCCCCACTCTCCCCAAGATAATGCTTTACAGTTCTTGTTCTGGGTGTCTTTGGAGAGCAAGTTAGAGGTTTTGTTATGTCTATCTAAGCACAGAGAACAGCACTTAACGAGCTACAGAAAACTTCAAAGTCACACTAACAGTACAGGATTGGAAAAATAGAAAAGTTAAAACCTAAGGCCCATTAAAAAGTTAAAACCATGTGGCTCCATGCTGCTGAGTTATCTTAGGATATCCTCTGAGCTGCCCATCCCCAAGGAGCAGCTTCTTTCCTCGAAAACAATCTCCTCGCTGGGGGAAAAAAAAAATCAAAAAGGAGCGTGTCTGGTAATTTAATCACGTTAAGTGCTCCTAAAATCACGTCTGCTCTGCACAGCAGCATGCCAGAGGTCTCTGGAGGAGCAGATGTGGCAGGACCCGCAGGGTTAGGCGCAGAGAGATGTGGCAAAGGAGGGATTTCGGGAGGGGGGACGTGCCCCATCCTTGGTGACCACAGCCTGGCAGGCACTGCGGGGCCAGCGCTCGCCCCCTGAGGGGTGGCACTGTGTCCTCAGGGGTGGGTGGGAGCACAGGGCAGGCTGGCTGTGCTAACGAGGGCGTCGGGAGCCGCGGGTCCCCGCGATGTCTGCGCTCATTATGCGCATCCCCTTCCGGCGCCTTCATTATTCGCCTGCTATCTAGTGTCATTAAGATATCAAGTTCATTTAGGTACATCCACGCTGGCAGTTTAATTATGTCTGGGTACTACTCTGTATTTTATTCATGGACTATCTGGGGCGGTTGTCAAACACACAAGACCAGGAGATAAAGGTTGGGTGGCTGCAGAATGCTAATGTCCTGCTGGTTCCCCTTTTTGACAAATACACATGCCAGTTATCACCAAACTGATTATTTCATTCATTAACACCGCATACATCAGCTCCCTTCGCCCGGCACTATTGTGTACATTCATCTTTTCATCAACAATTACCTGACAAAGTTGAGAAAGGCAAGTATTGGGGAATTAAGGCTCTGCTGGCAAGTTGCTGGTGTGGGTTGGTAACAAGGTGCTGGGGGTGTGTAGGATGGCCCCGTTAGCGTGATGGCTTCATTAATCAAATTAGGGACAATAGTGTGTGTGCCGTGTTTCCCTGAGCAGGGTGTGCTGCTGAGCTGGGTGAAAGGAAATCCAGGGGAAGGACCCAGTGGGAAGGCCTGGAAAGCAGCCCAGACCATGCTCTGCATTTCTCATCATTATTATTATTTTTAGTAGTGTTATTGTCTGTTGTTGTGGTGAGAAATATTTGCATGAAAAACGGGTTCTTTGTTTGTTGTTTCTGTTTTTTTTTCCAGCTTCCTTCCACACTGTTTTTTCGGAGCTGGAGCTCTGTGGGATAGGATTAGAAGTGGTGGTAGGAATGATTAGGACATCATGAGCATGTACCCAGCTGAGGAACAAAGCCCCTGACATGCCTTCTTTGTGCAGTTTTTGGCTGTAAAACACTGGTGATGGAGAAAAAAAAATATAGCAGGGAGAGGTGAGCAGTGAAAAGTAACCAAAGTCATGAAAAAAGTGATTCCTGCAGCTTTCTAGGGATGGTGGTGAGACTCACCAGCAAGGAGTGGGGATGCTGCTTGCCCAGATGGAGACGATCCATAGCATTCTCCACCTCATTCTGTCCAGCACCATCGGACCCAGAGCTGCTCCCAGCCATGCCCTGGAACCCACAGCCCACAGGGTTTCAGTGTGCTGTGTTTCTCCAAACACTTGGTGTCCCCAGGAGTTTCCCCAGGCAGATTCTCCCTCCCATGTGGAGAAGGAGCAGCTGCAGGAGGCCACCAGTAGAGCCAGAATCAATTCAGCTTTTCACTCAAGCAGACATGCTCGGAAAGCAATGCTTCAGGGGTCACACTGCTGCACTGCTCCAGCGCAGGATTTGCAAACTAAATAAAGGATCTGAGTGAGTTTTAAGTGCCTAACTCCCTTAGGCCCCTTTGGAAAAAACCCCACTGGAATAACTAAGAAGCTTTCATGGTGCATTTGCAGAAACATTAATCCTCCTTGCTATGTCGAGCCTCTTTGATCACACTTCAAAATCTTCATCTCCAGGGGTCCTGTCTGGGCTTCCCAAAGTGGCTTAAGAGCAGAAGACCTGGGCTCCCAAGACTCAGAATCCTTTCCCAGATCCCTCTGTGGCTCTCCAGGCTGGCATGGAGAGATCATACCATGCCAAGGGTCCTGGTGGTCCCACTTCCCTGCGAGGTGAGACCCCACCACGGGTGATGGGTGACTGTCGTGGTGGGCTCTGCTGTCAGCAGGGATTTTAAATCCGAAGAGTATCAGCATGGGCTCAGCCAGTTCTTCCTGTGTTTCTGTATGTACTCCCAGGGAAGCTTGATGGAAGAGGAAGCACACTCAGGCTGGGTTTTCTCTTTGGGATGCCGAGAAATTAATGGTGAAGGAGGGTTGGTCTTGCTAAGCAGGGCAGCCCCGGAAAAGGAGAGGCTGGGAGTCATCTTCAGGAGCTGATCTGAAGCCTCCAGCCCACTGTACTTCAGTGCTCAGTGAGGAAGAGGAGTGTTTATTGACCTGAATCCAAATGACTCAGGTTCACTTATGAACCTGAGGTCGCTAATTGGGGTTTTTTTCATCAATCCATAATCTGGAGAACACTTCATCTTTCTGTCTTTTTTTTTCTTTCTTTTTCTTTTCACGTTATTGAGCTGTATTCACTCTGAACAACCTTGGTGTCACACTAGTGCCCAAGCCTTGGCCTCCATGTCCCTTCCCTGGGACAGGAAGGTGAGCATGGCACAAACCCACAGAGCAGCCAGAGCTGAGCTGGCTGCTCTATCATTTACTCATGAAATTTAGATCTGCTACCAACTAGAACTTCCTGAAGTATGTCAGATGGCTCTGATACTGGGTTAGACAGTGATGCATTCCCTGGGAGAAGGTGGAATTGCTGAGCACAGGGAAGAGCTCTCGCTGCATCATCTTGTGAGTAGTGGATGAACTCCCTGCCTTGGCTGTGGGGCTGGAGAGACCAGTGCCCATCTCTGGGCAGCTTCCTCAGCACCCAGTGCTCCCTCTGCCTTGCCCAGAACTTGCAAATTAGGCCAGGAAGAAATCTTTTCTAATTTCTGGAGACTTTTGCCCTCTTTGCACTGGACTGCTTTGCTCCAGGAATGAATGTATGGAGCCCTGTCCCAGCCATTAAAGTTTCATTGAGCAAAAGGACAAAGAATAGGCACAGGAAGGATGAAGAACCACTGCAAGAATGAATTTATGTGACTCTATATATTTTAGATCACAGCCCGAGGTCAGGCTCCCCTTTTGGTAATGCAGACAGAGGGGATTTTGGCCATGCAGGAGATGTGCAGTGATACATAAAGAACTCACTTCTCAGCATAGCTGAAGAAGCAACCTCTGTTCTCAACAGCGAGGTCCTTTGAGGTGTCTGGGTCTCTCATAAAACTCTCTGCACGCACAGAGACACACAGATGTACACACACCACCTCCAGCAGTACAGGGCAGGCCACAGGAATTTCCACAGCTTTATAATAATCTCTGTTGAATTCATAACAACACCTTGGAGGACAGGTCCATTCACCTCTGCAGATAAGGGAGAAAATCCATCTCCTTGCTCCCCCAACCCCAGCAGCCAGTTCATAATCTCCAGAGGCACAAGGGTGTCCAGAACTCTGCAGGTGTGGCAGTGCAGCCCAGTGGGTCCCAGCCTGCTGCATCCACCCCCCATTTCCAGTATTATCTCCCTACCTCCAACTCCAGCTGCTTTAATTTAGCCACTTTAGTTCCCTCACTCACTAGGTCCTGATTTTCAGTCTCTGAGATGTGCTGGCATTTCTTCAGAGGGTGGGAGAATGGAGGAACACTGGGTTTTTTTACCCATCACGTCCATTTAGTGGTTTTGCTGCGTTATTCCAATTTTCAGACAGCATTTTATTCCCCTTTACGTTGTCTGCAGCTTCTCAACCACCACCCTCTCTCCAGCTCCAGTTCCCATCCTAGCTCCTCTCCCATCCTCTTTTTCTGTGGGAGGAACACATGAGTGTGCATGGCCTGTACTTGCACCTTGGAAAAAACGAGGCAGACATGGAAAATGAGCAAATTTCATTTATATATTGCAGGCAATAATGTATCTCCCAGGGGACAGAGATAATACAGTGAGAGACAAAGGAACTGCTGGCCTGAGCCCTCACTTCATTGTGGCCTTTCTGGAATTATTCCTGACTTCTTCTGCCTGAGTGGTGAATGGAGCCCCAGAGCTGATGAGGGATCAGGATGTGGGCAGAGGCATCCCCCAGCAGCAGGGATGGGGATTATTCATGGCTGTGATATTTGTGGTTTGTCTGTCTGGGGCACTTTGTCCAGAGAACTGATGATTTAAATAAGTGGTTGCCACTTATTTACTGGTGGGGGCAGATGTGCCATTGGCAGTGGGAGGGAACTGGTGGAGGTTCCCTGAGTTTTGGGTCAGAAAGAGGCATTGGGATGAACCTGCTGGCATCAGCCATGCAGGGTGTGTGTCCCCTGGGGTGCTTGCAGGACACAATGGGGCTGGTCACCCGTGGGTTTGCAGCATGCTGAGCTGTCCCTGTGATGGGCATGGCTTTCCTCAGCAGCCTAGGTGGTGAGAGGCTGTACAAATCAAAGCTCCACAGCTTTTGGAAAAATCCCATCTGGCATGTTTGCCTGGGGCAAAGCTAACCAAGGCTTTGAGATGTGCTTTGGACTTCTCTCCTCTTCTCTTCTCTTCTCTTCTCTTCTCTTCTCTTCTCTTCTCTTCTCTTCTCTTCTCTTCTCT
>VZTN01020677.1:120446-179867 GCA_013400515.1 Erpornis zantholeuca
CTTCTCTTCTCTTCCCTTCTCTTCTCTCCTCTCTTCTCCTCTCCTCTCCCCTCCTCTCCTCTCCTTCTTTCCCCCTCCCCCATCTTTCTTTCCTCTGCTTTTTCTGTCTGTCTTTTCTTTCCACCTTTCAGAGACGTAAGCAAATTCCAGGAAGGCATCAGTTGTCTTTAACACCCAAAGGAAAAATCGAAGGGAAGGGTTCAATTACCCACATGAAAAATGAGTCTCCTAACGGAGCTCTATCCATTTGCTAGTTGTGCTTGTTTTAAAACTGAATTATAGAGACTGCACATTTTTCCAGAGACAAACGCATTAATTTTTCTCGAAACAGACAAGAGAGAAGCAGAGGGAAAATAAGATAATAAGAGTTTCCCCAGTGATTTATATGCCTTTGTGAAAAACGATGGGGGCAGACTGCAGTGTGCTCCAGCAGCTGGGAGCAAGGGGCAGGGGGTGGCAGGGACGACTGCAAGGAAAACTGCCACAAGTCCAAGTATGATTGTTGGTTTTAGATGATATAAGATCACTTTATGTCTCTGACTTGGCTTGAAAAATCTCTCTTTCTCTCTCTCTCTCTGGGTACACACATATAAAATATAGACCATATGATGCACTTAAAGCCAGCACAGGCTGTGGTGTTTATACAGGAAAGGATTGTGTTTCTGGCCGACCTCTCCCCAGCCTCCTTCTTCCGACGAAGGATAAACTGGGACCTTTAGAAAACAAAGTGGTGGCTGCAATTTTTAACAGATTTGCTCTTGTATATATTTATACAGGGCAGGCAAGCCCTTCCCCAGGGCCGTCTGCCTGTGCCTGTGGGCAGAAACCAGGGGGGTTGAGTTTATTTTTTTTTTATCTGTTCACTTTGGTTTGATTTATATGGTAAAAGAGATATTTTTATTATAGTGCATAGTAAATTGGGTTTCTTTATTGCTCATGAGAGCTGTTTCCCAAAATTGGACTATTTATATAGTACACTGATTGCAATGTATTTCTGATCTTGATGTCTAACTGCAGGGAATAAAAAAAATTGCACTAAATCTGTTGGTTTTTTTTAAGAAAACCTGCAGCTTCTCTTGAAATTAGATGAAATGGGTAACTTTTTCTCGAGATTATGATGTGGCACTCAGCAGCTCCCAGGAAATCATCTTGGTCTGGTGACTAAAGGCTTTTGGTGGGAAGTGGAGACTCTGGAAGGTTCTGAAGCAGTTTTGTGGTTTGTCCACGGGTGTAATCCACAGGAAACACATCCAGGAGGCCAAAGGCCACCAGGGCTGCAGTGCCCACACTGATGTTTCTCTCCAGGTCCTTAGAGGAATGATTCAATGAATTCATTCCCAGCTGGTTTCCCAGCAGAAAATCCTGCAGCCTTCAGAAGGGTGTGAGAGCAGAGGGAGGCTGGAAGTGATGCTTTAAAGCAAAACTTAAATCCCTTCCAGGGCAGATGGTTAATTGTGCAGCTCAATTTATTTGCCTAATGCAAATCATGTCCCATTTGCCCGTGGCACCAGGAGATTTTCCAGATTCCTGTTTGTTTTGCTAAAAGCTGAGATTTCACGGAATATTCTGCAGCTCCCACGTGGACTTCCCATTTGTGGTCCTGATGCCTTAAATGGCTCCCTAGAAACAGAGAGCAGGCAGGAATAAAGGAATCAAGGAGGGATTGATTGGAAAGGCCTTCAGAGGTACACTCTGGGCTCCAGAGGCTCCTGCCTCAGTGCATCCCAACGTGGACAAGGACAGCTCCCGAGTTCTTCCCACTTGGATCTCAGCATCAATTCCCCAAGCAGAAGCCAGGCAAGGATGGAATTTGCCCAAGCTTGCCCCCCTGTCCCCAAGATTGTGGTTTGCAGTTCTTGGTTTTGGGTGTCCTTGGAGAGTGAGTGAGAGGTTTTGTTATGTCTATCTTAGCACAGAGAACAGCACTGAACGAGCTCCAGGGAACTGCAGAGTGACACTGGGCAGGGCAGGATTTGAAAAATATCAAAGTTAAAACCTAAGGCATCAGTCCCACAGAAGGGTGACTTGCACAGAGGGCAAACAGTGGCTGCCATGGAAAAGGGACTGGGATGGGGATAAGCTGCCAATGCCACCTTGCAGGATCCAACTCCTCATCCTCGTGGTTCCAGACCTGGGAAGGTGCTTTAGCATCCTCCTCTCCCATTCCCAAAGCAGGCACCAGGAAGGGTCTGTGGGGTTGGATTCTGCCTGCCTTGGGCCAGGAGGGTGTTTTGCAGGGAACTTCCCGACTTCCCCAAAGGGCCTAATTGAAGCCTGGAGAGATTTTTCACAGATTCATGGCTTTTCAGAGGAGAAATTTGCATATTAATAAGAAGCTGTTCAGACTGATTGGCTTAATGTGTTTGGGGTAAGTATAATTAAATGTCAAGGGAAATATATCATGAAGTAATGAAGCTGGAGTTAATTTATCAAAAAACGAATCCTAAAGAGGGAGACACTTCCAATAACAAACAGCTCTTTAACCTTCCTCCTTAAGATGATTTGCTTAGTCAGGACTGAAATGTGTGGTCTTGGAGGTCCTTGAGGGAGGTAGACATGAGATGGTTTTTGCTTTGGGGGTGGAGGTTTTTCCACATTCTCCCTGTTGCAGACCCTTCTGTCCTGGCTGAGCCCATCCAGAAGGTTCCCCTGGGTCCAGGTGGGAGAAGGGACAGTCCTGGTCCCTCCAAGACCAGCAGCACCCCCTGGGAGGATGTACCCATGTAAGACTTCAGGGGTGCCCTCAGGGAGGAAAGGTGAGATGAGGGTCATTTATATCAGGTGCTGGCCCATTTGTGCCCATTTTTTTCTCATCCCTCAGTCGTCATTCTTTGAACTTTTCAGAACATGTGCTGTCTCCTGCTCTGTTCACAGACCAGCTGGGCATAAACCCCAGCCCACACAGGCACACCTTTAAAACAAACATGAATTGCAATGCAGGTGCCAAAACTGGATGGTTTAAGATGGTAATTGGTTGGCACTTGCAAGGGAGAAGGGCAAGGTGCAAGGGTGTAAAAGGATCATGTCCATTGTCCCAGCTGGAAAGTCCTCCCTTGCACGAGGAGCTGTAGAGGGGAGCCAGCAGGTTGTAGAGTGATGATAGAATCAGAGTCACAGAATGACACTAAAGATCATCTTGTTGCCAACCCTTGCCATGGGCAGAGACATCTTCCACTATCCCAGGGTGCTCCAAGCCATGTCCAGCCTGGCCTTGGGCACTTCCAGGGATCCAGGGGCAGCCACAGCTTCTGTGGGCACCCTGTGCCAGGGCCTGCCCAGCCTCACAGGGAAGAATATCTTCCCAGTATCCCATCCAGCCCTGCCCTCTGGCACTGGGAAGCCATTCCCTGTGTCCTGTCCCTCCATCTCTTGTCCCCAGTCCCTCTCCACCTCTCCTGGAGTCCCTTTGGGCACTGGGAGGGGCTCTGAGCTCTCCCCAGAGCCTTCTCCTCTCCAGGTGAGCACCCCCAGCTCTCCCAGCCTGGCTCCAGAGCAGAGGAGCTCCAGCTCTTAGGGCATCTCATGGCCTCCTCTGGACTCACTCCTCCCGCAGCTCCACCTCCTTCTGATGCTGGGGACCCCAGAGCTGGAGGCAGCTCTGCAGGTGGGGCTGCAGCAGAGCAGAGCAGAGCAGGCTCCCCGGAGCTGCTGCTCACAGAGCTGGGGATGCAGCCCAGGACTTGGATGGTTTCTGGGCTGTGGATGCACACTGGAGTCGTGTCAGCCTCTCAGCCCTCAGTGGTGTCTGTAGGAGAGAGCAGGAGTGTCTATTTTCATTAAGAGGCTCCACAGTTACAGTAAGGCAGCACCAAAAAGCCAATAGAGCCAACCACCAGAAGCCTGAATTTACCCAAGCAAATCCAGCTGGGAAATAAAGAATCACTTTTCATTTGGGAGCTGCGTTGGAAATATGATGAAATCACTGCGAGCCTGATTTCCTCCCTCGTGAGAATCAGTGGTGCTGGAAGGATTTGGCAGATGGCTCATGCCTTGTGTGTGCAGCTCTGCCTGCTGCTGAGGTTCAGCTGTCACTGGGAGAGGTACCTGGGCCTGGAGAGGCCAGAGGTGATGAGTGTTGGGTCCAGGTGTGATGGGGACAGGCACAGTTTGTCCTTCCCAGTGCAGGACGTGCCCCACTCACTGGAGCTGCTGGAATGTCGGAGAATTCAAGACTTCTCTGAGCCAAGCCTAAAAACAATAAGTCCTATTTTACTGTCCTTGCTCTTCGATAAATGTATCTACTTATATGTTCCTGCTTTTACACCTACAGCTAAAACTAAAATCTTTGCTTTATTCCCAAAACCTGCTTTTTCCCACGAATCCTGAAAGTCTTCTTACATTTAAATTTCCCACACTGGAAGTGCTTGGGAGAGCAGCTCTGAGGGCTAAAGAGCTCGTGGCCAGCCCAAGGGGGAAACACTGCAGAGATGGCTGATGAACCCAGCCCCAACCCCAACCCTGGTAGAGAAAGATCCTTTAGAAGATGCCTGGTGGTGTCTCCATTCCCACCCTGAGGATGGACACATGTTGAAGGAGCTGTGACCGAGAGCCCTGGGGCTCTTCCTCTGTTCCTGGCAGGCAGAGGGCTGGGATTTTCCAGCAATTACCCACTGGAAAGGAAACGACTGCACAACTCCCCTTTTCCAAACTGGTGAGCCCGGAGGAGGTGGCAGTGCCACCTCTGATTGCCTCAGCTCCGATGAGCTCCTCCTTCCAGCAGAGAAAATCAATGGCTCGCAGGGCTAACGACACCAGGGAGTTCCTGCTTGTCAATAGCACTCAGGCACTGGAGCTCTCCAGATGTGCTCTCCAGATGTGCTCTCCAGATGTGCTCTCCAGCATGGCAGATTTTTGGGAACCTCCTGGCACTGGACATTGGGATCACTTTTCAGCACAAGGAACCAGGAGCACCCTGGGCACCTGCCCGAGCACAGAGCTCCCCACTGCCTGCTGCCCTCAAAGCAGCAGCTCAGCCCGTCAATAATTAATCAGGGCAATTAGACAGAGGGTTTGCGTGCTGTAATTAGCTCTGATCCGTGCCATCTCCATCCCCTGGAGGGCGGAGGGGCAGGAGCTGAGCACGGGAGGCACAGGGAGGGCTCGGGGCTGCTGGGCTGAGCCCTCTTTGCGTGCAGATGCTCCCCAGTGCTCGTGGCTCTGCAGCCAGGGTGGTGGAGTCCAGGAAAACTGGGAAACCTTTCCTGTTGCTCAGGGGGGTCTGGGACCTCCCCCCTGACATCCCAGGGGGACACAGCCTTTGATCTGTGCCCCTGGAAAAAGCTCCCAACACTTTTGGATGAACTGAAAGCATCAAGAATGTGAGACAGATTGGAGTTAGTTTATCACAGGGTGAAAAATCAGAGTTTTGGGGTTTGTGGTGTGGAGGTGAATGGGGACACACATGGAGGGTTCAGGGTGGTGGCCCTGGGTCTTTCCTTCTCCTCCTTCTCCTCCATCCCTGCTGTGCTGGTGGCACTGAGGGATTGCTAGGATGGGTCTGAGGTAGAAGAAATGTGTGAACTAGGATTAATAGTTATTGGTACACTGTTGAAAATATCTTACACTGGAACTGTTAATTGGGTAAAAAGTCTTTAAAACATTCTGTGCTCAAGGCCTTGTGACCATTCTGCAGTGATTCTGGCAGTGCTGATCTCAGGTGTGGGCAGCACACAGAAATTGAGATAAGAACTTAATAAACAACACAAAAACAGAAGCTGCACTTGTGACTCCTTTCTTTCCTGGTGTGGAGCCTGGAAAAAGAAGAAAGAACAGAACAGCCCAGCCAGGGGCAGGGGCTCGTTCACCAGGGGAGCTGACACCAAGGGTGACAGGGCCTGGGCCCCTGAAACAGGTTTTTTTTTTTCTTTTATCAAAGTTTCATACTAGATAAAAAGGAGTTGGACTTGCAGTTTTCAGGGTTTTTTTGTTATTTATTAAGTTCTTATTTCAGATATTGAGAGCAGCTTTGCACTTGGGTTTGATGCTTTAAAATTGCTCTTGCAAGACCACAAGACTGAGAATGCAGTGTTGTTTTGAGGACTTTTCACCCAATTAACTGTTAAAATGTACTATATTTCTAATTTTGTACTAATAACTATCACTTATTCTTAACACATTCCTCTTACTTTAAATTTATTTTACTAATATTTCTGCGCTACTGTCATGGTAGAAGATGGAGTAAAAGAAGAAGTCTGAGCACCATCCAAAAACTTCCATTTTGTTTCTATTTACTTCTATACTACGAAACTTACAACTACAAATTTTCACTTTGTGATAAACTAGACTATGATCTATCTTATATTTTTGATGTTTTTAATTTACCTATAAGTGTTGGAAGCTTCTCTCAGGGGCACAAATCAAAGACTGTGTCTTCTTAGGGTCCTAACGAGGGTCTCAGACCCCCCCCAGGGCAACTTGAGGAGTTTTCCAAGTATCTTGGACTCCAGCAAAGGGGAGCTGACATGAAGTCACACTGTGTGTGCTCTGTGGGGTCTCCTGGGGTGATAAGGTGTCCTTATCTCGGGGACACCTCTGCTTCCTGCCGGCTCAGTGCCCTGCCCTCGGCCCAGGATTGTCACTGCCCCTCCTGACCAAGGTCAGAGGTCCAGGAAGAACCTTCACCCCTGGAGTGACCAGCAAGGCCCCTGGGGAAGCTGCATTCCCCACAGCATTCCTCAGATGGATTTCCCAGCTCGTCAGGAAGGGACAAGGCTTCCTGGCTGTGACCCTGGGACAGGGTGATGCCAGCTGTCACCTCCCAGTGCTGCACTGGGAGCTTGGTGTCCATCCCAGTCTGTTTTGGAGGCAGTGAGGTCCCTGGAGTGCTTTTTTTTTATTTTTAGCTGCTGAGGTGGTTAAACCCAGTGGTGAAGGGAGTGGAGAAGGGAGTGGAGGTGCCTGTGGCAACCTGGGAGGGTCTGCTAGGGACCCCTGGCACAGCCCTTGGGTGGGCACCTCTGGTGGGATGTCCATGCCATGGGCACAGCAGGGGTGGCTGGACGGGCACAGCTCTTGGGTGTGATGCCTTAGGTTGTAACTTTTATGTTTTCCCAGCCCTGCCCTGCCCAGTGTCACTCTGCAGTTCCCTGGAGCTCGTTCAGTGCTGTTCTCTCATGCTCAAACACACACAACAACAACAACAACAACAACAACAACAACAACAACAACAGCAAAAAAAAAAAAAAAAAACAAANAAACACACACAACAACAACAACAACAACAACAACAACAACAACAACAACAGCAAAAAAAAAAAAAAAAACAAACAAAAAAAACCCAAAAAAACCAAAAAACCACCAAAAAATGTGCTCTACTCTACAACCAAAAACCATGGTCTGTCCTAGAGCCTTTACTGCAGTTGTTTTGTGAGGGTGCAGCTCCTCAGAGTTGTGTCACAGATCCCTCCAACACCACCAGGATTTCCCTGAGCGTTATCTTGATGCAGAGATTGCCTCTACAGCAGGATGGGTAAGGATAGGAGAGACCCAGGGCTCCTTGTCCTCTCCTAGGACTATTCCTGCCTCTTACTCCAAGCTCAGCTTACTCCATCCTCATTAAAATCAGTGGCAAGGGTGTCCTTTTGCTGTTAATGCCAGTTGGTTTTTATTTTACATCCAGCAACACGAGTGATTTTCCTTTTTTCCTTCCAGACCTCTCCGATCTTTTGCCCCTCTCCTTTCAGCTTCCTCACTCTCACAGCTTTTCTTGGAGGGTTTGGTTTGTTTTTTGGTTTTTTTTTTAAATTTTTCTCGGTTTCCTGAAATGCATCTTCCCCTGTATTGATTTCACCTGAGATCTAAAGGAAGGCAGGGCAGGAGGCTCAGCTCTCTCCGATGTGCACTCGCAGCTCATCAAAGCAAACACAGAGCCTTGTTAGAGCTGCTGGGGCAGCACAGCCCCTGGGCTTAGCTGGCCTCATGGGAGGCAGGAATTAATCTCTTTAGGCAGCATTTTTAAATTTATATACACACACACGCTGCTGGTTACATCAAGTTATCACTCTGGCTAGAGCATCTTTCTTTTCAATCATCTCCTGAACATGCTGTAATGGTTCTTCTGGGAGTGTGGGCTGGAGCTGGGGGAAGGGAAGTGCCTGTCAGAGCGAGTTTCGGGTTTTTTTATAAATCCCTGCTGCAGAGTCACTACTTAAAATGATTTGGGAAGAAAAAGAGAGGTGGTGGGGGAAGAAGACAAGGTGCTGGTGGCAGCAGTGGCCCAGGGAGCAGCACATGCCCCTCTGGGGGTGTGAGGTTGCACCAAGGCACAGTGCTGGCTGTGCCTCAGTTTCCCTGTCCTCCTTGATAACTTCATGATGGAGAAGGCTCCGTGTCTCCCCCAGGACTGCCAGCTCTGTCACATGCCTGTCACCAGGGTGTCTGGCTGCTTCCTGGAGACAGAAATGCTGGCACTGTTTCTGTGGAGAAGGCAGAGATGAAATAAACCCTCTCAGACAGTTCATTTTCCCTCTCTGCCCTGTCTAGAGGGTCCCTGTGACCCCGTGTTGCATTTCTGGGAGCAGATTTGGCCCTTCTGATGCCTTTCCCCGGTCTTAAAATTAAAACCAAAACACAGTTGATGGGGAAAAGGGGTTTTTACCTCAGTGTTTATTTCAGGATCCTTGGGTGCAGCACTTGGTCCAGGTGGAATGCCCCAAAAATGCATGCACCCCTCACATGGAAATACACACAATTATAGGCTTTGTAAATGAACATATTTATCAAAGATCTCTTAATGTGAATTCTTTGTTTTGAGGAACTTTTTTTTTTTTTTGATGGGCTTATCTTCGTTTACAAAAATATGTTTTGGAGAGGACCTTGGTGTCTGGGGTTTCCAGACTGTTTGGTTTCTTGGTTTAACAGCACAGTGGGTTCCAGCTGAGTTATCAGCCTTGGGAAGTTACAAGTATGTAGGTTAAAAGCACTAAGAATATATAAAACTATATCAAAGAGTATGTAAGAGGGGTACAAAAGAAAAAGCAAAAAAACCATTCTGGCATCACTTCCTTACCAGAAAGACTTTTCCATGGGATCCAAGGTCCCACAGCTGATTGCAGAGCTGTCAGGCTCTTTCAGAAAGAGCAGCATTCCTTCACTAAGGGTTTTCCCTGCAGTGATCCCTTCAGTGGCACTTCCTTACAAACAGCACTTGCCACCACCACAGACTTCCTTTCCCACCACTGCTGTGCAGGCTGGGATGCTCCAAACCCCAGCCAGACCCTGGACGTGGCTTGGGAGGAAAATCAAGCAGCAGCAAAGCTGCTGAGCAGGGAGAAGCTAGCAGAGGGCAGATTTTTGCAGTTTGCTTTAAGGTGTTTGTTATCACATCCCTTGACAGCTCATCCCGAGCCATGAAAGCAGGGAGGGTCCTTGGGTGCTCCAACACCTACCCAGGGGTTTTTCTTCCTTTTCTCTATGTGTATCTCACAGGTTGGACCAGTACCTGAGTACTTTTGGCCTCTGCAGCATCAGGTGATAGCAAATTCCACTGTGGAATTCTGTGCCTGCTCAGGAAATGCCACACTTAATGTCAGCAGTGATTCCCTTTGTGCTCACGTCCTTCAGGATTTCGTGAGAGTTCTTCCATGCTCCTCAGCTGGCATTTCTCCAGCCTCAAATTGTCAGAATGTCTCAAATTCTTGGAGTTTCCCCCAGACAGAAACCCTCAGCAGAGATTCAGCCTCATTAGGACCCCATCTTTGCTGAGCCCCTCTGCAGTGTGGTTGCAAAGGGAATTGCTTCAGGAAGGGCCATTCCTTGCCCTCTCGTTTGTAACACAGCAGCCTGGGGTTTGGTTATTATTGCTCTCTTTAGCTGTTGTTGGCTTCTCATTGTTGCTTTTTTTTCTTTTTTTTTGATAGATGAGTTCAATTTTGCTGGCATATTGCACAGGTTTGCAAAGCAGATGTTGCTGCTGCGAGGTGGGGGCAGTGGGAGGGAGCAGCTCATGTCACCCCCGGGGTCAAAGCCAAGGGGTCAGGGTGTGGGGGGCTGCAGCCACCCTGAGAACTGCTGCTGGCAGGGTGGGGAACCTCACCAGCACCGCATCCATCTCCCATTCCCCCTGGGAAGGATGGGACTGTTGGAGTTGGAAAATATGAGAGCTTCTCCTGCCCCTCTGGGGGTCTTTTTATCCCCAGAGCTCCTCAAAAAATAGCTTAGCCTGTGACCTAAGCTTGTGGGAGAAGCTCCTTTCACTTTTGGGAGGACTTGGATGCACCAGAGAAGTGAAAAGATTTTTGTTTAGTGTACCACAGAGAGTTTAGTTGTGGGTTTGGATTTTGCTCTATATATTATATAGAGACAACATGGAGATTTCAGGGTGTCAGCTTCTCCTTCTTCTCCTTCTTCTCCTTCTTCTCCTTCTTCTCCTCCTTCTCCTCCTTCTCTTTCTTCTTCTTCTTCTTTCTTCTCCTTCTTCTCCTTCTCCTTCTTCTTTCTTCTCCTTCTCTTCCTTCCTTCTTTGACACAAGTTCCTGTTGTGTGTTGGTTGGTGGAGAAAACTTAGAGTAGAAGGGACATGTCAATGAAATTGATATTCACTGGTGTTGGGAACAAAATAAGATCTGTAGAATTCCCTACCTGGTTGATAGTAGATATAAAAGCTACCTGCCTTGGGGTAGCCATTGCCTTTCTGCACTTGTGTTCTTAGAGGCCACAGCACAGCCTGTGCCTCTGAAACTTTGATAAGGAAAAAATAAAAAAACCTTGAAAAAGCAGAAAGAAGCTTCCTTTCATCTTTTTGGGACATGGGAAACTGAAATAAGGAAGAAAGCCGAGCCAGAGGCCATCGGGGTCTCCAGCACCCTGATATGAGACCTTTAGCAAATCCCACCCAATCCTGGCTCAGGAGGGCTCAGAACTCTCAGGATGGACCCTGGCCCAAGCCCCAAGCCCCTTCCCACTTCAGTCTGGGAGAGCTTCCCAAAGCAGCCGGTGTGGGATATCTTGGGGTGAAAGAAGGAAATTGCTGAGGTCGGGGGGCTGATGTTGCACATTTTTATGTGGCATCAACTTGCTGCCTCCTTGGAAATACTAAAAAAAAAAGTCTTGCATCCTGGCCCTTGTAATTTCCTCTGTCCTGCAGGAAGGGAGTGTTGTTGCTCCAGGAATTCACTGTTATTCCAGGGAATTTAAGCCTCTGTGCAGGAAACCCTAATGCGGGCAGGGAGGAATTTGAAGGTTTGAGATGTGTTGTGTTCCCACCATTGCAGGAATGAAGGAATTTAAAGGTTTGAGATGTGTTGTGTTCCCACCATTGCAGGAATGAAGGAATTTAAAGGTTTGAGATGTGTTGTGTTCCCACCATTGCAGGAATGAAGGAATTTAAAGGTTTGAGATGTGTTGTGTTCCCACCATTGCAGGAAGGGAGGTGGGATCCCATCAAGGGCGAACAGGCAGGATGAATTCAGGTCTAATTCCAGGTAAATGGGCAGTGAAAGGAAGTGGGAAATGAAGGATGAGCTCGGGTGTTTGTGGAATCAGAGCATTGTGAGCCTCCTGAGGAGAGATGCAAGGAGGGAAGGGCTGGGCTGGAAGCTCAGGACCATCCTACCCTGCATTCCCAGGACATCCCCAGAGCACTGCCTGTAGACGTGGAAAGCCCTATTTCTAGGGCCCCCCACAAAACAATCAGAGTTTATGGGTTGAAGATCAGAAATTAGAAGGTTTTATTATTAATATTAAGGAAACAGAACTTTTTTTTTTTTTTCTTTTAGCCACGTTAGGCTGGAGAGATTGTTTGGTGTCTCTTAGTGTCTGTGTGTTTGTGTGTCTTGGTTAGGAAGTTACCACAAGACAGAGAGGAAGACATTTCATTGTTTAAGGCAATTACTTCACTATAAACATTTATTTATACTTTTTCATCAAAGCTTTTTTTTTGGGGGGGAAGCTATAGAACTTTCCTTGGAAATGAATTTTAGGACAAGTTAACAAAACTTGCATTTCTCCAAGCCTTTCCAGCCATGGGTTGGACTCGATGATCTCAAAGGCCTCTTCCAACCATCCTGTGATTCTCTGAAATTCCTCAAAAACCCACTACCAAGTTACCACCACGCACTGCCCACACCCAGCTCCTCGACCCTGCCCTTCTGGCACTAACATCTCTCCCATTCCCCCTCTGGCAGGGAGCTGATGCCCAGGACGCTGGAGGGGCAGATCACCATGGAGAAGACCCCCAGCTACTTCGTCACCAAGGAGGCCCCGGCCCGCATCTCCTCCATGTCCAAGGGCACCAAGCTGATCGTGGTGGTGCGGGACCCCGTGACCAGAGCCATCTCGGACTACACCCAGACCCTCTCCAAGAAGCCTGACATCCCCACCTTCGAGAGCCTGACCTTCAAAAACAGGACTACGGGCCTGATCGACACCTCGTGGAGCGCCATCCAGATTGGCATCTACGCCAAGCACCTGGAGAACTGGCTCCTGCACTTCCCCATCGGGCAGATCCTCTTCGTCAGCGGGGAGAGGATGATCAGCGACCCCGCGGGCGAGCTGGGCAGGGTCCAGGACTTTCTGGGCCTCAAGAGGATCATCACTGACAAACATTTCTACTTCAACAGAACCAAGGGGTTCCCGTGCCTGAAGAAGGCGGAGGGCAGCAGCAAACCTCACTGCCTGGGCAAGACCAAAGGCAGGACCCACCCTGACATCGACCAGGAGGTGGTGCAGAGGCTGAGGGACTTCTACAGGCCCTTCAACATGAAGTTCTACCAGATGACGGGGCAGGACTTCGGCTGGGACTGACGCTGAAAGAAATAATTTAAGAAAAGGAAAATATAATATAATATATATTTTTTTTACGTATCAGTAGAGAGGGGGGGGTGGAAATACAGAAAAAAAAAAAATAATAATAGCTGTGCCGAAATGTGATTTGTTCTGATTTATTTTTTTTTCTTTTTTTCTTTTTTTTTTTTTTTACACTGATTTTTTTTTCATGTTGACATGAAAAAAATGCAGGTGCAAAGTTTTTAGAAGTGACAGGGGTGCTTGGGGTAGCTCAGAGTCTTCCTGGAAGTTCAGCCAGGTTTTGGCTTGCAAGTGCCATTTTGGCCAGACCTCACCACTTTTGACAATAAAACA
Organism: Erpornis zantholeuca; assembly: GCA_013400515.1. Classification (NCBI taxonomy): domain Eukaryota; kingdom Metazoa; phylum Chordata; class Aves; order Passeriformes; family Timaliidae; genus Erpornis; species Erpornis zantholeuca. The sequence continues at coordinate 133,524 of VZTN01020677.1, forward strand.
AAGGTAGCTTAATACCTAATTTGGCTTTCCAAACATTACCTTAGGGGATTTTTTATTGCATGAAACACTGGGTGAATTTTTCTTTCACTTATCCAATTTTTTGTTTTACTTTTACACCCCCTTAAATCAAGCTCTTTTTCATCAACCAAATTTATTTTTCCTCTTAAGGAAGCCAAAACCAATAATCCTTTGTTTTGTTTTGAGACAAAAATAATTTTGGTAGCCAGAAGTGAAAGAACACAAATGATTCTTTTGACTCTCTAATGAAAATTCCCAGGTAGTCAAAAGGCCTCATTCACAGGAGCTGGCTCCAGACCAGTGCTCCTTTTGCATCCCTTTTGCTACTCTGACAGCAACATGATTTTCTAAGGGTTATTTTTAAGGGGAGGGGAGCTCAGCTGAAGGGATCTGTGGGATGGGAAGGAAGGTCCACACTGAGATGATGCTTATGGCACACCTTGAAGGTGTTGGGGGACCCACTGTCCCCACAGGCACATGCAGGAAACTTCTCGGTGTCCAGGGGATGTGATTTAAGCCATAATGATGAATGTTTTAAGCTGGGCCAGCCTTAAGTAGACTGGAGGAAGGGTTGGTTGGGAAAAAGTGAATAATCATGTCCAGAAAAAGGAATGAGAAAACAGTAGTTCTTTCCTAAAGGAGAGCTGAGGGGGAAGCAGGAAGGTTGTGAAGGGCTTTAAAAACTGTCAGGCAAAACGAATCTCCCTCACCACGTTTTTTTTAGCTTGTGGAAATGTTTCAGCCACACAGATCTGTTAGTGAAGCAGAGTCTTTTATTACCATGGGCTCATTTATCTGCTGACTCTTGATCTTCAGCATTCCTGAGCTGTGGGAGTACCCAATTGCTCCTTGGTGCTGCACAAACAATGTGGTGGTGCTCCCTCTCCCGAGCCCGACCTGGAAGATACCTGAGGGGTAAAACAAGCGAAGTGGGGATCCCCCAGGAACCTGCTGGGGATGAAGCTCACTGCCTGCCTGCATAGCAGCCAAAATGTCAATAAAATCCCAGCAGAGCAGAGATTTCAGAGAATCCAAAGAGAATTGTATCGGGAGTTAAAGTTTCACCTGAGGGGGAGAGGCGTTTCCCCCTTGGCAGGTCAGGAAAAGGCCTGGAGCCCCACTCGGCCTCGTGGCCCTGAGCTCCTCTGCACGTGTGGAGCCACATCTCCTCCTGCCTGCCCTGAGCCACCTTCCTGCTCACCCCTGCGTGCCTCCTTCTGTTCCCAAAGGTGCTGAGTCCTGGGTCCTTCCTCTCCCCTGAAGACACAAACCCACAGGGTTTTGCAGGCAAGGCTCATTTCCCAAGGGAACGAAAATAACTCCGTTCAGCTTGCGAGGCCCCAGGAGCTTCTCCCACAGCTGTCACTGCAAAGCTCTACCTGAGGCCAGGTTTCCATGCCCCAGCTGCTGGAGAAGTGGTGATGGGCACCAAGGCCAGACTGTGCTCAGCACTGTGTCCTGGTGTGGCACAGCTCAGTGCCACGGTCACTACCTCCACTGATGCTTCCACCCCTTCCCCCATTTATGTCCCACTTTAAGGCCTTCTTTGGCAATGTCCCATGCCACAGCTACATAAACAGTTCTCCTGATTGCTCTCTGCAAAGAGCTGGCAGCAGAAAGGCAGGTGGGGCACCACGCAGACCCCCAAGAGTCCCTTCTCTTACCTCCCTCCCTTCAGCCCCTCCCTGTTCATGCAAGACACGACACAAGAACGTCAGAGATGGTCCCTCCCAGCATCTGCTTTGGTTCCATGAGGTCATGGTCCCTCCCAGCATCTGCAGTTCAAATCTGAAGCTGGGAGAATGCTCTGGGTGATGGTGTCCCCAGTGCCTCACTGGAGGTGAGGGGAGTGATCTGCCCTTGCTGGCCAGAATGGCCATAAGGTGTAGCCAAAAGGATGGAGGGTAATTATTGGGAGAAATATTCTAAAAGCAAGGCTTGTTGGGGGCAGGAGTGGGAGATGGACTCCCTCCCATGCTGTGCTCTTCCATTCAGATTCAAAAGCCATGGTGGTAGCGAGGACAAGGTATCATTCACTCACAGGCATAACCAAACATTGCCAGCACCAGCAAGGCACAAAGTCTGAGCTCTTCATAGCTGAAAAGAAGATTTAAGTGTGCCATATCTTTGGTGTTTCAAGGAGAATTAAGGGTGGGATGCCTTTGACAAGTTATTGTGGTTTAAGCCCAGCTGGGATCTCAGCCCCACTCACTCACTCCCCAGGTGGGATGGAGGAGAGAACTGGAAGAGTAAATCTGAGGACAGCCATGGGTTGAAATAAAGAGAGTTTAATAGGTAAAGCAAAAGCTACTCACACAAGCAAAGCAGAGCAAGAAATCCATTCCTGACTTCCCATGGGCAGGCAGGTGCTCAGCCATCCCCAGGGCAGCCTCGCATTTGGAATGGTCACTTGAGAAGGCAAACACCACCACTCCAAAAATTTCCTCCTTCCTTCTTTCCTCACTTTTATGTGCAGAGCATGATGCCATATGGTTTGGAACATCCCATGCATCAGTTGGGGTCAGCTGTCCTGGCTCCTTGTGCATCCCCAGCCTCCTCAGGAGGAGCAGAAAAAGCCTTGGTGCTGATGCCTTAAATGGGTACCTGGAAACAGAGACTAGACAGGAATAAAGGAATAAAGGTGGCATTTATTAGAAAGGCTTTCAGGTGCACACTTTGGGCTCCAGAGATCCTGCCTCAGTGCATCCCAAAATGGACAACCACAGGTCACGAGTGCTTCACACTTTTATAACAATATAAATTCACCAACCAGAACTCAGCTAATGATGTGATTTCTCTTAGTTTGCCTTTTTTTTTTTAAGATGATGGTTTACAATTCTTGTTCTGGGTGTCTTTAGAGAGCAAGTTAGAGGTTTTGTTATGTTTATTTTAGCACAGAGAACAGCACTGAACGAGCTACAGAAAACTTCAGAGTCACACTAGCAGTACAGGATTTGAAAAATATAAAAGTTAAACCTTAAGGCATCATCTGCAGTTGCCACCAAATCCCTCTCACTAAATCAGCAGAGCTTTGATACAAGCCCATCATATGTGCCTTTAAAAACTCTTCCCAGCATCTCCAGCTCAGCCACTTCGGAAAACTTCCCCCTGAATATTTCAGTGGTTTACTCCCCCTCATTTCCAAGGGTTTGAGCACCTCGTTGCACACCTTGTAAAACTATTTAGGGATCTGAGACTGTGATTGATTGGTTTTGATCTGGGCCATAAGTAGTTTTGAAAATCCCTCCCCATATGAACAATGGCTTTTAAAAAGAGGTCATGCAACCAAATTGCTTTGAACTCTAATAGCATTTAAGCCTCTAAACTCTTTAGGCTTATTTGAAAATCCAGCCATGAAGTTTAGATTATTTTAACCTAAGAGGAATTGGAGGTAAACTATTGAAAACCGCATCCCTCCTGGGCCTGCAGTGCTGAGCATGTGTATTGCAGGGGAAAGCAAAAGTAGCTGTCAATAAAAAAGTGACCTGTATAGGGTTTTTCTTTAAAAAAAAAAAAAAAAAAAAAGGGCAGAAAAACTGAAAACATGAAATATGAGAAAATAATTAGGTTACTAAAGTGCTTCGGGTCTCAATAATCGAATCTGCCATTAGGCACTAATGAAGCTTAGGCTTATATGCAATGCAGCATTTGGATTTTAGAACACTTGTTTTAAGGAAAACAAAACCTCACACCAACCTTTACAAGGCATCCTAACAACATCAAGTGCCAAATTCATCATAAAGAGGTTTTATACAGCGAGGCTGGTGAGGCCCAGGTTGCCCAGAGCGGGGCTGGATTCCCCATCCCTGGAAGTGTCCAAGGCCAGATTGGACTTGCAGCAACCTGGTCTAGTGGAAGATGTCCCTGTCATGGCAGGGAATGGAAGGGGATGAGCTTTAGGGTCACTTCCAACCCAAACCATTCCATGACTCCGTGGTCTTTGGGGAGACAGACCCAGACCCCACTGGCAGCACTGCACAGGTGCCCTTGGCCAACAGGCTGGGGGCTCTGAGCTCTGCCCAGCACATTGTCCTGCTCCACAGATGGCACCACAGCGCTGAAACCACCAGGAGTTTGGGCTCAGGCCTGCTGAGCACAAGGATTGCCCCAAAGTCTTCAAAAGTCATTTTTTCCCCCCACTGCTGCTGACGTGCTTTGGCACATGTAGAGCCCAGTTCAGAAAGGTCATTGAGGGTGAGACCCCCCCCCACTTTAACCCTCTGCAGCAACAGCTGCCAGCCAAACCTGGAGTGTGGGAAAGCTCTTTGCACTCTGTTTCAATGGAAAATTTCAGAGAAATGGGGTTTTCTCCGCCAGTGCAGTTTGGCAAGGCAGAACCAGGTCCTCCTCCTGCTGTGAAATCCATCACTGCCATTCCTGGAAGGGCAAGGCTGTGTTATCCAAGGGCTGTCCCTGTGTTATCCTGTGCTGATTTTGTGCCATGGGGAGTTTCTACCTAGAAACAGAGCCCAGGCAGGAATAAAGGAATCAAGGAGGGGTGGATTGGAAAGGCCTTCAGAGGTACACTCTGGGCTCCAGAGGCTCCTGCCTCAGTGCATCCCAACATGGACAAGGACAGCTCCCGAGTTCTTCCCACTTGGATCTCAGCATCAATTCCCCAAGCAGAAGCCAGGCAAGGATGGAATTTACCCAAGCTTGCCCCCCTCTTGCCAAGATTGTGGTTTGCAGTTGTTGGGCCTAGGAAGGTCTGGGTGTCCTTGGAGAGCTGGAGAGGCTTTGTTGTGTGTGTGTGAGCATGAGAGAACAGCACTGAACGAGCTCCAGGGAACTGCAGAGTGACACTGGGCAGGGCAGGGCTGGGAAAATATCAAAGTTAAAACCTAGGGAGATGCTGCCACTCAATGATGTGCACAGTTAAAAGGAATATTTACACCACGGTGCCATGAAGATCAGGGCATGAGGGTCCTCTGTGTGATGTTGGGGTGGCCTTTGGGTGCAGCACTAAGAAGTCACATTTCCAGCAATAATTTGGCCTTTCCTACCCTGCATTTTGACTTGCAGTGATTCTCAGCCTCCTCGGTTCTCCCACATACACACTGCCCACACTTCGAGTCTCCAGATGAAGGGGGAAAACTGCCCAATTTCCTAACCATTAAAAAATTCCTTAATTGTATGTAACAGTTTCTGGGTTTTCTCTCCTCCCTCCCCTTCACTTGGTGATACTGTCATCCTTCTCCCTTTGGTGCTATTTCAGTATGCAACAAACTGATTTTAATTTAATTTAAGAATGAAAAAGCACACATTTAATAAAGTTTACGGGTACTGAGAGGCTGTGCTCTCTTTTTGCTGGTGGCAACAACCTGGAAAGAGGGGTTTAAGAAAAAAAACCTGAAAAAAAGGAAAAAAACCCACAAAATTACTCATTATGTCTGATTTTAGTCTCCTAAACCTAGCTCACTCCACGGCTCTGCCTTCTGTGAACTCTCCAGTGGCATCACTGGCATCATTCCCACCACCTCTCTTCTTCCACCACATCAAGGCCAATGTCATATTCCTCTCTTTAAATTGCAAAAGCCCTCGAACAGCCAAGTCTCCCAGTGCTCCCTCCTTTGCTGTCCCTGGCCCTGCCACGTCCACAGCATTTCTCCACCGAGATGGATGAATTCCTGCTTCCCCGGACCTGGGTATTTCAGGAACAGTCCCAGTTCACAGTGAATTGTGTGAAACCCAAGGGGAAAAGGAATTCCTCAAGAAATATATACAGTGGAGAAGCCCCCCCCCCGTATCAGGTTTGCTGTGTGGTCGAGTAAAGTGATATTCTATTTACTTTTTTAGATGTATAAACAGATTAAGTCCCAGGGAAAATATGCTCCCAAACTTCATAATATTTTATTAAACCGCTGAAGTTTAATATAATCTTTTGGCTTCCACAGAAAAATTTTCCGTTTCTTTTCTGAGCACCTTTGATTTTATTTTCTTTTAATTACCGTTATCCGGAGTTAACGACGTGGGGTTTGCACTCCACCCAGCAAGGACTACCCAGACTGGAAGTGGGGAATTTTGCTGAAATACAGAAATATCTATGTGGTGGTAAGAACTCAACGACACCTGGGCAGAAAACTCGGGAGGAGCCAACGTGCAGGATTAATTCCCCTCGGTCACAAGGCTGCATTCCTCAGCTCACAGCATTTATTACCCAAGGCACTGGCCAGCCACGGCTTTTGGATAGAGTTATACCTCCATCATCTCCTGCCTGTCCATGTGGCTGTGCTGGAGGCAGCTCAGAGCTCCATGGGGAAAGCTCTCCTTGACTCAGGTCCAGCAGTGCCCTCGGGCTCAGCTCTGCTCTGTGACCACAGCTCTGCATCATCAGCCATCCCCGTGGGTGTGAGGCTGCAGGAGAAGGCCAGCGCTGAGCCGAGCCTTGAGCACATGGCTTCTCCCCTGACCTCCTGATTCTGCTGGCCCAGGAGTGCCCCACAGGCAGCCTGGCTCATGGGGAAAGCTGCTGGGAGCCAAGCAAAGCCTCTCGAGAGAGAGTCTGCACCTGCATTCTGGCGTTGTTAATTAGGATAATAATGGCCATCGTCGTGACATGGTTCTTGAGCGGCTGGGGAACTTCTGGAGGCCAAATCTGCTGGTGTGAGCATTACCTGAGGGCCTCAGTGCAGCAGAGGAGCCTCAAATGTTGCTTATCAACCCCTTGTACATCTCCTGATGCCTTAAATGGCTCCCTAGAAACAGAGAGCAGACAGGAATAAAGGAATCAAGGAGGGATTGATTGGAAAGGCCTTCAGAGGTACACTCTGGGCTCCAGAGGCTCCTGCCTCAGTGCATCCCAACATGGACAAGGACAGCTCCCGAGTTCTTCCCACTTGGATCTCAGCATCAATTCCCCAAGCAGAAGCCAGGCAAGGATGGAATTTGCCCAAGCTTGCCCCCCTCTTGCCAAGATTGTGGTTTGCAGTTGTTGGGCCTAGGAGGGTCTGGGTGTCCTTGGAGAGCTGGAGAGGCTTTGTTGTGTGTGTGTGAGCATGAGAGAACAGCACTGAACGAGCTCCAGGGAACTGCAGAGTGACACTGGGCAGGGCAGGGCTGGGAAAATATCAAAGTTTAAACCTAAGGCATCACTCCCTGCAACTCAGAGCAGTCCTGGAAATGGAAGGTCCTTTCTCACAGACATACCAGCCTCTCTGAGTGACTCTGTCAATGCTGAGGCAATGGTGAGGCTGTGGATTAGATGTGCTTGGGCAGAGTTTCTCCAGCTCATTTCTTTTGTTCTTTCACCAACTGCTGTGATCTGGGGCGTGTGAGCAGCAATGTAAAAGAAATGACCGAGAGGTATTGGCTGGGGAGCACTTATCTTCCCTTGTACAGGGCTTGTGGAAGAGAATCAATAGATTTTCTCTCCAGCTCACTGCTGGGGACTCCAGTGGCTGGGCACAGAGGTGATGGCAACGGAGTGAAAACATTCCCCTGAGAAGGGCAGGTTTAAGAGCACAGAGGAAGGTGGCCAAATGCATCCCACCCACAGGGCAAGCGCAGTCACCAATCTAATTGCTCACCTCTCTGCATGCCCACAGCTCTCCAGGGCTCTGCCAGTGCCAAACCACCACTGCTGGCTTCCCAGGATCCACGGCTTTGGGATGTGCAGCCCCGAGCACAGCCTCCCCCTGCAGCTGGGGCAAGCAGGGCTAGTGGAGGCAGAGGGAGCATCCCACCAGGGCCCCCAGCACGGCTCAGCAGCATCGCCAGGTTTGGTGGAATGCCTGAGGCCATTTCCCTGCTGGGCTTTAGTTCAGCTCTGTTAAGTTCAGACAGGGTTGGCCATAGCAAAGCTACAGTCCAAGGACTGCAATTTAGGGGCACATCCTCTCCCACAGGCACAGCTCTACCCATCTCACCAAGGGAGTTATGAAGACAAAACCCATGGCAGTGATGCACCATGACTTGAAAACCCCTTCACTGTGATCCTTTCCTTTGACTCAAATCCAGTATTGTCCCGAGACCAAACTCCTTCCTTTTCCACAGAGGGAAGATTCAAGGTTAAATGAAGAAATTATTTGTGTGGCTTCCCCTGGGAGCTGCTGGGGCTCAGAGCATGGCCATCTCTGCCTGTATAAATTGGATACTAACCCTGTACAACCGAGTGAGCAAGATGTGAGCTCTGCCTGACCTGCAGGGACCATGGAAGATGCTGCTGATGTAGTAAAGGACTGCACACACACATCATCACATCTGGGATCATATCTGGGCTTTCACCAACTTAGAAAAGCTTCTAAATGGCAGGACTGACCTTTTTCCAGCAGAGCCTGGTTCCAGATGCAGGATCCCACACTGGATCACAGAATGGTTTGGGTTGGAAGTGACCTTAAGGATTATCTCATTCTCCCTCCTGCCATGGGCAGGGACACCTTCCACTATCCCAGGCTGCTCCAAGCCCTGTCCTAGACACTGCCAGGGATCCAGGGGCACCCACAGCTCCTCTGGGATCCTAGAATGGGCATCCAAATCAGAGTTTTATGTTTGCAGCAGCTAAGCTCCTCTCAGACACGATGTGCCCTGGGCAGGGAGGGCAGGGGGACAGGGAGGAGGTCATGGTGCACGCTGGAACCTTGGCACTGTCACTCCAGAGGAGCCTGCCCAGACACAACCACTGCCTGGAGAGCCAAACGAGCCTGGGAAATTCATCCTGCTCTGACACCTCATATTTTACCAGCTTTCCTAAAGAGAAAATTGTCATATGCTTCCACTTTTCGAGGAGCTGAGCTGTCCTTTTGATAGCAGCTGCCAGCATAAATATACATGAGAAACAGGTTTTCAGTTCCTGAAAAATGTCTAAAAATTGTAAACAATCCTCAAGTCATATGGGGATAAACAGTCAGAATTTCAATATTGTTTATAGTTTGAAAAAGCAACAGTTGTCTGAGTCGAGTCAAGCCAAGTCCTTTTGAATAGATAATTTTCAAACATTTGGTTTCAATTCTCCCAAACCTTCAGTAGAGAAGTCCCATTCATGGAATATTTAGCTTACAATTCAAAATAAAAAGTATTGTGGAGTAGAAAACTGGATATTTCCATTTCAAAAAATAAATGGCCTCAGATATTGAACCATCTTGAAAACCCTTTTTAGAAAAAAAAAAAAAAAAGGAGAAACAAACCCACTCAGTCGAGAAGTTTATCCAGGCTGTTCTCCTGCTGAAAATTCCAGTTTTGCTGAGTTAGTTGTTTGTTTCACTTAACAAATGAGAATATTCCGTCAAAAATACATTCCTGACAGTCCTGCTTGTCCCTCCCTGTCCCCCACCCTCCACCCCCTCAGCCTCCCCACATTCAGCACAGAGCTCCTGCAACCAGGGAGAGAGGAAAAGAGACTTCTTTAATTTCCTCTTTGCATCAGAGTTCATCAGGAAAAATCCAGAGGCCTCTCATTGTGCCTGCATTTGGTTGTCTTCTGTGGATGTTTAAATTCTATTTTCCTGTGGGTTTTTTTCCCCCCTTTTCATGTGTCTTTCCTGTATCACTGACACTGGATTGCTTCCCTCTCACAATTAATTCCTGAAATAATTTATTTGGCTTCTGTCACTGTTTCTCAGCTGGATGGCTCACACAAACAGAATTTTCTGGTTCTGTTGGTAGGAAATTATTTATTTAAGCTATTTGTTGGCATTAGGGATTAATCAGTCAAGTTACATGGCAGGACTCCTTTTCCCAGGCTGGATAAGACATCTCTCAGGAAGAAAGAAAAATTTACTAAAAAGCTTTACTGGATGCATTTTGGATGCTTCATTTCCCCTCCTAAAATCATAGAATAATTAAGTTTGGAAAAGCCCTTGAAGATCATCAAATCCAACCATTGACTCAGGTTGGATTAGCTGCCAGGTCCAACTGCTAAACCACATCCCCAAGGGCCACATTTGCACATTTTTTTAACACTTCCAGGGACAGTGATTCCACCATTTCCCTGGGAAAAACTGCATCAGATCTGATGGTTTCTTGAAGCAGTATTGAGGTCTTTACTCAGAGGGTGGGCACAGGGTGCCCAGAGCAGCTGTGGGTGCCCCTGAATCCCTGGCAGTGCCCAAGGCCAGGCTGGACATTGGGGCTTTGAATGAGCCCCTGCCCCTGGCTGGGCTGTTCTGTTCTTTCTTCTTTTTCCAGGCTCCACACCAGGAAAGAAAGGAGTCACAAGTGCAGCTTCACTTTCTCCTGTTGTTTATTAAGTTCTTATCTCATTTTCTGTGTGCTGCCCACACCTGAGCTCAGCACTGCCAGAATCACTGCAGAATGGTCACAAGAGCTTGAGCACAGAATGTTTTAAAGACTTTTTACCCAATTAACAGTTCCAGTGTAAGATGTTTTCAATAATGTACCAATAACTATTAATCCTAGTTCACACATTTCTTCTACCTCAAACCCATCCTAGCAATCCCTCAGTGCCACCAGCACAGCAGGAATTGAGGAGAAGGAGAAGGAAAGACCCAGGGCCACCACCCTGAATCCTCCATGTGTGTCCCCATTCACCTCCACACCACAAACCCCAAAACTCTGATTTTTCACCCTGTGATAAACTAACTCCAATCTGTCTCACATTCTTGATGCTTGCAGTTCATCCAGAAGTTTTTGGGAGCTTTGTCCAGGGGCACAGATCCAAGGCTGTGTCCCCCTGGGATGTCAGGGGGGAGGTCCCAGACCCCCCTGAGCAACAGGAAAGGTTTCCCAGCTTTCCTGGACTCCAACAGGGCTTGGAGCCACCTGGGACAGAGGAAGGTGTCCCTGCCCATGGCAAGGACCTGGATGGTCTTTAAGGACCATTCCAACAAAAACCATTCTGTGATTCTAATAAATCAATTGACATTTTGCTTTGGGTGCTGTTTCTGTCCTCTGCTGGAGACTCCCTAGCTGGACACGGCCGTGAGTTCATGCACACTCAGGGGTGTGGGAGACTGCAGCGTTTGGAGCCTTGGCCAATCCTCCCTGCACAGCATCAGAGAGCTCCTGCCCTGAAACACAGCGGAGGCAGCAGAAAAAAAATACAAAAAAGGGCTCCCAGATGTTTCTCTTGACTTTCTATCAGGCTCTTTGCTACCTGTGTGGCCTTGGCAGAGCACTGGGGTTTCTTGGATGTGAGCTCCCATGCTCCTGTTGGATCCATCCCAAGGCAGGGAGCTGGCTGGTGGTCGGAGAGGAGAAGCCAAGCTGCAGCTATTTCCTCCTTCCTCTCCCAACCCGTAGGCTGTGCTCCAGTATCTCCTTGCTGAGAGGAGAAGTTTTTTATTAACCAAATGAAATAAAGACTGGAGGGATGGAAGGGAAGGGAGCTGCAGGTGGGGAGACCCCACATAACTGGAGTGCAGCAGCTCTGTAGGGCTCAATCTTGCAGAACTCTCATTTGTGCTTCACCTTCCCTTTCCCTGTTCCATTTCCAGCCTGGCCTCGGAGCAGTGAGGCTTTTCTACCTCTTCCTCCCTCCCAGCCTTTCCCCCCTCACACACACACACCCTCACTGCGTTTTTGGACACTGGCTGGCACCAGTGGCCTCACGGGGCACACTGCTCGCCCAGAGCTGCCCACACTGGGCACACTGCTCGCCCAGAGCTGGCCACACATTGCTTAGAGCAAGCAGAGACTAATTCTGTCAGGTACAGGGTTTGGGGATTTCCATGCCCAGCCCTTGGCTCTCATCCTTTCCTGTACCAGCCACCCAAACCCAGAACGAAGCAGATGAATGAGCTTCAGGGCATAAAAATTACTCTCTGCCTTAGTAATCTCTGTTCCAATTTATTGGCACATAAACCACTTACTCCCCGTTAGAAACTCCTTTTCCAAGCTCTCCTTCCTTTCCAGCACCACCACACCCATGCCCAAGCAGACATGACACCAAGAACTCCTGCAGCTCTCCATGCACACAGGCTGTAGCTCCATCCTCGGGCTCAGATTCAGGCACTTTACCCATGGCCAGTTGGAAGCAGAGACACTCAATCATCCTCCTGTTCTTTTTACACAACATCCTGCAGGCACTGGGAGGCAGCTTTGGGAGGGGTTGGTAGATGGGTGGACAGCTGATGTCTGCACAGTGATAGGTGAGCCAGCTCAGGAGGATACTGCATTCCAAGACAACAGGAGAAAATTTCTGCTTTGACATCAAATTCCTTGCTACCTTTGGGCAGGAGGCTCCCTGCATGCATAAGGTCTCGTGTGAGGATTCCTGCACTTGGCATCCTTGCCCTCAGGTCAGGTACTGCAGAACTCCTCGTGTCATCCACATCCCCTCACACCCTGCACAGCAAGCTCCTGGTCCTCCTGACTCTCTCTCCATGCTGCCAACCAGGAGTTGAGTGTCCTGCAGCTGGTGGGGCCAGCAGTCACTGTGGCCAGCTCCAGCTGCAAGGTTCAGTCCCCAAAGAGCCAGAGGAGAGTGTGGATGGAGCTGGCTGAGGCTTGGAGGCAGGGAACATCTCCTGCCAGGGCTCTGTGCTGTGTTTCCACGTGGAGTCAGCTGTAATGGGAAATGACAGCTCAGGAAAGCTGCTATTCATGGCCCCTCTACTCATCCCAGCCCCTCCATGAGATTCACTCTGGCTTGAGTCCAAGCCCAGAGAAAGAAGTGTCTGGAGAATCCTTGGCAGCCCCAGGAGCTGGTGCTGCCCAGCTGGGTCCTGCCTCTCTGTAGAGCCAAGGCTCATCCCAGCTCTCCTATCCAGGTCACAATGTGGTTTTGGTGAGACTCTGATGCTCACCAAGGCCTCTTTGTGCAGGTTCCTTCAGTTCCTGGGCACCTCCACGAATCACTCCGTGTGTGTTTGCGTCACACACAACCTCTGCCACTCTGCTGCTTCTCTCTGTCTGGCCACTCTTGTCCCTCCAAACCCTAAATACCTTCTCCAAGCCCAGGGGCTGCTAGACATCCCTCTTTTCTCAACTTTGCCAGCTCTAAAAACTTTTGGTTAAAAGAATTGTCATTTAAAAGACTTTCAGTTTTCGCCACTAACCACTGCCTGCACAAAGGGTCCAGAATTTAGGTAGGATCCTGTCTGTAAGGTCCTGGGTGGATGCACACCTTGAGATGTAGGCTGAGAAGCTGGAGGAGGTTTCAGAGAAGGATCCATGAGAATGGGTGAAGTCCTGGAAAACCCTGGCAATCCTTCCCTAATGAAGGAGCCAAGCAAAATCTGTCTTGCTTAACAGCAACCTTTTCCCAGTCTGTAAGAGAAGAGATCCAAGACCTACAACAACCTGAGCTTGGACCAGGGACTTTGGTCACTCATTTTGCTGCTAAGTTTGATCCTCCAGGTCTGGATTGAATTGTCCTCTGTTGCAAGCTGGCGAGCTGTGCTAAGGACTGGGAATTAATTCTTCTATTTATACCTCACAGTCCTAAGACTTAATGGATGTAAATTACTTTACTCTACAGAAACACACCACGTAGCTACCAGGAAAATAATTCCTACCCACAGGCCCTAAGACTGAGAGCCAGGCAGTCAAATGAAAGGGTAAATACAGCTTTTTGAAAAAGAAATCTCAAAAAAAAAAACCAGCTCTTACCTCCAAAACCCTGACTGCAGCATCATTTCATAAAAAAGGGATACTGAAAGTGAGACATTTCAGCAAGGATGACTTGGTGGATAATGAGATGGTGGCAGAGGATCAGGGTGAGCCACCAGTGCCTTTCCTCACAGAGTCCTGTGGTAGTGCCCCAGCTGTGGCCAGCAGGGAGGGACAGAATTCCTTCACCACAATCTAACATTTCTGGGCTCGTCCATCTCCTGGGGCAAGCCCTCCCCTCCCCAGCTCTGCACTCGTTGGAAGTGCTGCCACTGGGAGGGTGCTCACCTGCATCCTGGAGCTGCTCCGTGCCATGGAGCACCTGAGGGGTGCTGTCTGCAGGGATGCTTGTGCTGCATCCCCTGTCACAGCCAGGGGTGTGACCTGAGATGCACCAGATGAGTGTCCTTAGCTTCCTGAGACCAGGTGCCAAAACTTGATCAGCCACCAGCCTGAGAAGGAGTATTTAAAGGTGCCTCAGGACAGCATTCACGAGGCAGCATCCATTCAATCCCTGGTGTCCTGGAAGCCAACAAAGCTGCTTGCTGTCTCTGGCTGTGGAGCAAGACAAATCCTGCTCTGCTGGCACACAGTTACACTCAGTCTGTCATCGTGGGGGGAGAGGAAGGGGTTCCCAAGAGCCATCACTAATACATAAAGCCAAATATTACCTGGCTGTTTTCATGCCCATATCCATCCCCTGCTGCTCTTCCCTTTAGCTCTTTGCTAAGGAACTACAGCAAGCAGATTTTAGCTATTCCTCTTCGGTGCTGTCACAGCAGAAACCTTCACGTCCAGAGGAGCTCAGTGTTCAGCTGTTCCACGAGAGTGGGACACACTGTGTCTGGGATTTTCAGAGGGGCTGAGGGGACCTTGGGCTGCTGCTACTGACTCTGAAGAGCAAGGACCAAGGGATTTGTGTCCCCCTGGAAGGATTTACGTTTCCACAGCAGACTTTCAACAGCATGAGCGGCCAAAGCCTAAGAAGCAAAATGTGTATTTTTTGGGTTATAAAGGCAGACAGATGCCCCCTGCATGCAGACTGCCAGTGCCTCTGAGACAAGAGCCTCTAAATAAATAATAATAAATCCTAGAGCTGAAGGCACAGTTGCTGTTTGCATCATAAATAAATGAGGAGGCTTTTATTTCCTCATTCTGGGGGCAGAGCACAAACCAGAGGAAATCCTCAGGGCTCCCACACCGGAGCCTGTCGTTAGCCATCCCCAGCAGGATATTCCTCCCTTCCTTCCCCACCCTCAGCTCTTGCATGGCAAAGCAGGGAGATGCTGTGAATGCAAAGCCTCCACCACCTGCTCCTCCTCCAGCCACTGGAGCTGAGGCTGTGCCTCTAACCCAGCTACCCCTTGGCCCCAGGTCTGAACCAGCCAGGCTTCCAACCCCTTCCTAATGCCCCCCTTTCATCCCTGGGCGTGATGGCAATGAGGAGACCCTCCAGTGACCAACACAAACATGCCTCTGGCACCGTGGCCTGCGTTACACAAGTGCCAAGATTCTCAGCTTCAAAGGAAGAAAGCCAGCTCTGCGTGGAGAGTGGAAGTCCTCTCAGAGAAATCCCTCCAGCCTGGTGTTTCCTCTGCTCTGCCAGGTTCCAAAACAGCCCTGTTGGGATTTTCCTTGTGAGCGTTGACTTTGGAGGTTTCCCTTAGCTGAATCATTACTTATTATGGCACTAAGTTCTGCCTGGCTCTGTGCCACCACCGTGGCAGTGGCCACGTTCTGTAATGCTTTGGGTTTCCCCATTAGAGGAGAGCGAGCCTGCCCACGTTTCCTTGGCAGCAAAGCAGGCTGTGACATGAGAGCTGTGGCTAAAAATCGCCATAAACCCGATGCTGTTTCATTTTAAATGACAGCTCCATTCAGGCTGTGGTGGGAATGAAGAAAGGCCTTCCTCTGCCATCCTATTTGTTTATTTTCCTGTGCTAGTTGCTAACGAGCACAACAGCAAGTTTTTAATCCTGGGCAGGTCAATCCATCCCTTTACAATAAACTCCTTCTGTATTGCACGAGTAGCTAGGCACCTGAATAATTTAACTGTGGTTTAATCAACATTAAACTAAAAGTTTAATCAAGACCAACTATGGCATCTTTCCCTAAAAGAGCTGCAGAGAAGAACTAAAACTGACCACAGAAAATAACATCTTTTAGCCTTGCACTTCCAACACCTGAGGTGCAAAACCTGTGGCACACAGTGCACATTTCTAATGCCATCAACACCAGGGAAAGCAGAGGCTGACATCCAGCTCCTCTCAAGCAGCATCAGCCTCCTCAGCACCCACGTTTCACCAGAGCTGTTTCCACCAGAGAACTCTGAAGGAGGAAAATTCACTGCTTACAAGCTGAAACTCCATGGCAGCCAGGCAAATCCTCCCTCTCTGGACCTTTCAAAACACTTTCTGAAGCTCTTGTGCAGCCCAGGTCTCACTCTGCCCACGAACCCTGATTTATTAGCTGTTTTAAAGGACTTTATGGCTGTTTCTGCAGTGGGAGATCACCACAAAGGCTCAGGCCACACTGCTGGCTCAGGCCTGCAGGTTCATTCCTCTCCAAAATTCACAGCCACGCTGATTTTATTCCAAGCAGCCAGGGCATCCTGCAGTCCAAACAGTTCATTATCTCTGGCTTTCTTTAAAAGGTCAAGAAATACTCTCTGCTTGGCAGATGGACTGGGGTAGGAGTCGTGGAGTCTCTGGATTTGTAACATAACAGGGTCATTAAACTGCAAACCCTGGGCAGAGGTAACACCAAAAAATATTCCTGAAGTTTTTAAGGAAAGAAAAAAAGAAGTGATATTTGGAGAAAATTATTTCTTCCCATTTTTTTACCAAGAAAACAAAAAGAAAAAGGAAAAGAAAAAGAAGAAGAAGAAGAAGAAGAAGAAAAAGGAAAAGAAAAAGGAAAAGAAAAAGGAAAAGAAAAAGAAAAAGAAAAAGAAAAGAAAAAGAAAAAGAAAAAGAAAAAGAAAAAGAAAAAGAAAAAGAAAAAGAAAAAGAAAAAGAAAAAGAAAAAGAAAAAGAAAAAGAAAAAGAAAAAGAGAGAAAAAGAAAGAAAAAGAAAAACTTGGCTCTCAAAGCAAATAACTCTGCTCTCCAAATAACTTCATTTCTCATTCTTTATTTATTTTCTGACCTATTGCCTCCAGGCCCTTCTTCCCTTTTCTTATATTTTTTTTTTTTTCCTGCTGCAGCTACTGCAGAAAAGAAGGAAAAGACAAGAAAAGAGTAGGGACTCCCTCCCCCAAAATTTACCTATTCAACATCTGTTCAGCTCCCATTGCCTTTATGTCAGATTGAGAAATTCAAAGCTCATAAGGAGCGAGTACAAACACCTGCAAGTGCAGGCAGAAGCTGCTGGTGCTGCAAGGGAGCATCCTTGGGTCCATGGCTATTTGGGGTGGCTTGGCACCCACACCCTCTACTAATGCCCCACCTGGGCACCGGGAATGGGATCACAAAAATAGAAATAACAGCACAGCATTAAAAATCCACATCCTCTCTCCACCTCTTTGCCACTGAGTCTTGCTGAGTGTTTAAGCTAGGAGAGGCCAAATGAAGACAAATGCACTTAATAATGATGAGTCCCCCAAAACAGAAAACCTCTGGGAGTTTGTGGTGCTGTCACAAAGCACGGATCCCACTGCTCTGAAATCCAGCAACAAAACTCCTTGGCTGGCAAACAAAGAGTTTGGCTCCAGCTTTCATGCACTGGATATGTTCCCACACAACCCCGAGCCCTCATCACCCTCTGTACCCCACAGCTCTCCATGGAGCATCAGGCAGTGATCATGAATGCCAGACCCAAATTCCCAGCCTGGCAACACTAGAACTCAGACTTCAACCTCTACAGAGCTTTATGGAGCCTAAGATGAGTTTTATTAACTCCAGTGCCTGCCTGGACAAAGCATCCTTTGTAAACCCCATTAAGTTCCTGCTTGCAGCAAACACTTTTCCCTTGCACACCGTAATTATCTGCCAGCAGAGCAGAACCCAGCAGACTGACAATCCTCTCTCAGGGCTTGTAACACCCACTCCTGTCACAGCTACCTGTGCCACAGTGCCACAACCACCCTGGTTTTGGAGTCAGGGGAGGAGGAGGAGCAGAGGGAAGATGGGTGTAGGGGGAGGTTGCAGGCTGGAGGGAGAGGGGCAGGGATAGAGATGATGTCTGGGGTGATGTTCTTGCCCAGAGCCTCTGCTTTGCTTGCTGCTGAAGGAGCACAGAGGGTGAAGGCAGTGGCTGCAGGTCCAGGGAAGGATGGGTGGGTGTCCCAGTTTGAGACAAAAATTCAGGGGAGAAATATCTCCCAGTGGAAAGGAGGATGTAATAACCACCCACCCCCCACTTTGGGAGAAAGAGATATTTTCCTCAAAGGAAAGTGAAAAAAAAAGAAAACCTATTTATTTAACAAACACACAGGAAAAGAATAATAAAACTAAATTAATAAAAAAATCTCGCTGTGGAGAGAGAAACCTGGAAATAAAGAGTTCAATTCTCCTGGGTGTGGCTTTCTGCCCAGAGCTGGGACAGCTTTAGGGGAAAAAAATCCTCCCCTGCAGGTCGGTGAAATGCCCTCCCAGTACGGGTCCACTGTTCTGATGTTCTGAACAAATCCAGAAGAGAAAAAAGAAGGAACCAAAGTCCTGGGAAAGGAAGAAAGAAAAACCTCTCCATCTCTCCTCTTTCGAAGAAAAACCGAGCAGAGTTTTTGCTGGCGAGCAAGCAAAACTGTTTGCTTCCATGACCTGGAACACAGGTTCTCTCTTTATCTTTTTTTTTTTTTCTCTCTCAGGCTCAGTTTAAAGTCACAGAATGTCATAAAATTCATTTTCTGGGCATAGGCAGGTGATGTAGGATACACCAATAAATCACTCCAAGAACAGTAGCCTTAAATGGCTACTTAGAGACTAGGCAGGAATAAGGGAATAAAGGAGGGATTTATCTGAAATGCCTTCAAAGGTCACACCCTGGGGGTCTGGAGGCTCCTGCCTCAGTGGATCCCAAGGTGCAAGACTTTCCCCTGGGAGCAAGGTGGAATCCAGGGAAGCAGCCCTGGGAGCATCCCACCTTGCTCGGGGTGTCCTGGCTCCTTTACCTTCTGGCCCAACCTGAACAGTATTTAAATGCCATCTTCTGGCTCCCTGCTCCCTTTCTTTTTTGTCACCTGCAAATTTAGATTAACAAGGAGGTTTGACAAAGTGCTGCTGTATATGTTAATAAACCCATTAGTGTCTGCCCGCCTGACATACAACCTGCAGAGCCTCCAGTGTTTACTAATATGATTGTCAAAGCAGAGGAACATTACTTTTTAATGACATTTCATATCACTTCAGCTGAAGTAATATCCTGGGACACCATAATCAGAAAGCCATTTAGCCACAAAACTATGTGGCGAATCGAGGCTGGTGCATGAAAAATGCTCATTTTGTCAGAATTAAAACATTTGTGTTTGCCTCATAAGTTGTAAGTGCACTCGTGGAGGAGAAACATGTTGTGAAATATTCATTGGAAGCAGCCAGGCTCAGGTAAATGGGGCTTCAAAATGAAATGCTGGGAAAGGTTATTATTCTAGTCGCTGTCTCTTTTGCATGTGATACATCAACTGGCAATTCAAATGTATGAAATGCTTAATAAAGCAACGAGATTTTAGAACTTCTCTTTAAAGAACAGTTCTGAAGTGGTGTGAGTGGCCATAACCAGCCTGGCTGAATTTATTGCTGCTTTCAGAGCTGGGGAATGGCTGCAAGACAGACTGAGAGGGAGTTTGATTTTATAGCTCCAGGTGATTCCAAAACATTTTATAAAGCAATGAGTGTGGTGCAAAGGCAGCAGTGGCACAGGGGCTGCAGGCAGCCCTGCTGCTCTCAGTAATGGTTCTCCCCCCAGCTTGGCTGTCCAGGGCCATCCCAGAGCTTTGCACTGAGCTCAAGAGGCAGCAGATTGAGGAGAAAGGGATGCTCATCCAGGAGACAGCAAACTGGGGGACTCCCTGAAACATCCTCCATGGCCTCAGAGCTGCACTGGAGTCACTGAATAAATCAAAGAAATTATCCTGGTTTAGATAAAGATACATAAATTAATGATACATTAATAATTTCTCCTTTTTTGAAATAAAGAAGCAAGGGGATCCCTCTTTCTATCTGGTCAGAACAACCCTTCTGATAGAAATCAGCAATTGATTTAGTGTAAGTCTCCCATTGGATGGTGGATGGAGCTGATTAAAGCTATGCATGTACTCCTAATAGGAGCAGGATGCCTTTCTGTCATTATTATTAATTATGCTACTGTGATTGCTATCTGTTCACCCATCCACTCATCCTCCTTTCTAGAATCCCAGCACTGGCCACATATGTAGGAATAAAAATTCTTACTGTCCTTTTGTTCCAGGTTTTCCAGGGGAAAAGAAAAAAAAACAAAAAAACAAAACAAACCAACAAAACCCAGACCATACCCCTCAATTGACAGGATTTCTGAATAGTATCTGTGAGAGTGTGAGTGTGTCTGCATGTGTGAGAAAGTGGTGGGAGATGTGTGGGTGTGATGTACATGGGAGCATTCGGCAGTGACAAATGCACAAAGGGAAGGTTAAACCAAAATAAAAAAAAAAAAAGAGACTTTGTGCTTCATGTTGGATCCACTGGGCTCTTACAACCTCCCCCTGCCACAGAAACATCTGGGTCTGAGCCCCTGGGAGCTCCTCTCCCACGCTCACAAGCACATCCCTACCTGGGAGTCAGGTTTGCTTGAACTCTTGGCCACTGGCCCCAAGGTAGTCAGAAATTTCCCTTCACCAAATAATTAGACTGCGATAAGAGGAAACAAAGGGCCCTGGGAGCAGCGAGGGCTGCAATAAGAGATGAATTATTAGGCCAAGATGGAAATCTCCTTTGATAAATGGCTGGCCCCAAGCGAGGAAGGACTCAGCAAAACACAAGCACGTCCTTGTTGTGACACGAGGAAGGAACAGCAACGGAGGCTCCACGCTGCCACCTTGACCAATCGATTAATCAAGTGATACCAATATTTTTCCCTCTTCCTTTGCATCAGTTACAGCACCTCAATGTGGTGGGCAGGGTGCTGTGTTCAGTCCAGGGCCAGGTTTGGAAGCACGGAGAGGGTGCCTGACAAACACTGCCTTGGGGAAGGAGGGCAGAGCGACATTGCCAACGTCCCAAGGGCTGGTGCCGAAATCCAGGGCATCCTCACAGTGATGCCAGCATGATTTTTTGCCTTTTCTTTTATATAGTTTGATGTATTCTCAGTGCTTTTAGCCCCACACTTGTACCTCCCCAAGGCTGAGAACTCAGCTCAGCCCCACGGCACCGTTAAACCAGGAGAGCAAACATCCTGGGAGCCCCAGACACCAAGGGCCTCTCCAGAACACATTTGGGAACCTCAGCCAGGCCCAGCCAGGGGGAAGGTTCCTCACAACGAGGGCTTCACTCCAGCCTCTCCCTGGGGGATCTCTGATAAATATGTTAATTTTGCAAGGTCTATAATTGTGTGCATTTTGGTGTGTGGAGGTGGTGTGTGCCTTTTGGGGCATTCCACCTGGACCAAGTGCTGCACCCAAGGATCCTTGAATAAAATCCTTAAATAAATACAGAGATAAAAATCCCTTTTCCCCATCAACCATGTTTTAGTTTTAATTTTAAGACCAGGGAAAGGCAACAACAGCACTTCAATGTTATCACACCAGCACTGAGCTGCAGCAGTCTGGGAACAAAACACAAAGAGAAAGGTTTTTCCCTTTCTCCCCTTCTGTGGGAGTCTGGCTCAGGAGGGTGGGAGATGCCTCCTCCTCCAAGTGGATGAGCTGCCATTTATTAGAGCAATTGCTGATATTTTTAAATCCTAGTTCAGAATGGGGAAGCATCCACTGATGCCACTGAAAATAAACCTGACAACGAGGCTTTGGGTAAGGCACTGAAATCAGCAAGTTTTAACATTGCAGCTACTCCTGGGCTTTGGGAGGGGAGGGTCAGAATGTTTCTATACCAATAAGGTGCAAGAAGAGCCCTGAGTCCACCATGGATTGGTACCCAGCCACGAGCAGTGACACTAGTGGTGCTCCCTGTAGCCTGGAATGCAGCTATCCCTGGGGACTGGCACCTCTGGTACCACTGTTTTTAGTGGAAGAATTAAGTAGAAACAGCTAGCAGAATGCACATATATGTATTTGTATGTTGTGTACACATATATACACTCACCTTTAAAAAACTGAAATGGTTTGAACTGGAATTGCTCTTTCTCTCTTTATCCTCCTCCAGCAACCACCCCCAAAGCACAGCTCTCCATCTAATGAGATCAGCAAGGTGCCATGCTAGATCTTTATTAGTTAAAGCTGACCATGCTGCAAAGCTTAGCCTGAATTGTAATGAGCTGACTGCCAGAGTGAGGAGTGCAGCCAGCAAGCAGATTTATTCCAAATGGGTCTCTGCCTTAGGGAATATGATTCCTTCTCTTTAACTCCCTAAAAACTGCCAAAGTTCAGCTCTCTCTGTGCTCCCCAAAGCTGCTTCCCACTCACTCTGGCCTTACATGGGCTTAATTCCACTGCTGTGGTGATTTGCATGAGCACAAGGTAAGAGAGAAATGAATTTATCCGCTCTGATGGCTCACAGCAGGATTTAGCATTGAGGACAACTATACATGGCAAGTCCTGCCTTCTCTGCTTTACTAGACTGGTGGATTGAAGAGACCAAAATATCAAATATTAATACTGTTGGGTGTTGATATCAGCAGCACTCACTTTTACAGCTGTCTTCTGCCCTCAAACAAGTTAGGTTTGGATCCCAATGTTTTATTTGTGAAATCAGGGCAGGGAAGAACAAGTGTGAGAGAGAGAAGTTCTATTATCAAAGCAGTGATGCTGGCCTTCCCTCACAGGTTGTAGTGGACCATCAGAAATCTTCCACAAGATCACATGCCTTTCCCAGGCCGTGCCCAGAACTTCCTTTTGAAGGTCTCAGGAGGACCAGCACATGCCTTGGAGAAGGAGCAGAGGCCAAAGCATGGCCTTGGATGAGCGTTTCACAGCAAAGGAGTTTCTTGCTTGGCAGTAGGAATGGCAAACACAGGCAGAACAGGTCTGGCTTCCATCAGCCTGTTATTTATAGCACAGGTTTCACACCATGGGTTATAGACATTCATGCTTGTTCTTTCGGGCTCTCTCAGTGCTCTGCTGCACTTCCTCCTCACCTGAGCAATGAATCTGTGTGTTTTACCCTGCCAGGACCAGGCTGGTCACGTCTCATTTAGCTGTGTGCTCACTGCATGTGCTCTGCAGAGCTTGGCTGCTCCTGGAAAGGGAGAGTTTGCAAGCAGAGCATCTCCCAAACATCCTTCTGGGCCTTGGAGTGTGGTGGTGAAGACAGGACACTTTATCAGCAGTGCAAAAGGGCTCCTGGAGCCTTTGATTCATGGGTCTCAGAGGACAAACTACCTCTCTACAGCTGGATCGACTGAAAACACCTTTGGCACGGAGGAGAATAGAGCCTGGTGGAACAGCCAGACACTCTGCTCTGACAGCAAGGACTTCACAGCAAGTCCTGATGCCTTAAATGGCTCCCTAGAAACAGAGAGCGGACAGGAATAAAGGAATCAAGGAGGGATTGGTTGGAAAGGCCTTCAGAGGTACACTCTGGGCTCCAGAGGCTCCTGCCTCAGTGCATCCCAACATGGACAAGGACAGCTCCCGAGTTCTTCCCACTTGGATCTCAGCATCAATTCCCCAAGCAGAAGCCAGGCAAGGATGGAATTTGCCCAAGCTTGCCCCCCTGTCCCCAAGATTGTGGTTTGCAGTTGTTGGGCCTAGGAGGGTCTGGGTGTCCTTGGAGAGCTGGAGAGGCTTTGTTGTGTGTGTGTGAGCATGAGAGAACAGCACTGAACGAGCTCCAGGGAACTGCAGAGTGACACTGGGCAGGGCAGGGCTGGGAACATAGAAAAGTTAAAACCTGTGGCATCAGTCTCACCTTGGCCAGCCTGCCAGACACTGCAAAAGCCTCTCATGCCCAAACCATTCCAGACAGCAGAACTCTCTAGCTGGGCCCAAAACTCCTACACAGCACAAGTGGCGAGGGAATCTGCAGCCCATGCACATGCTGATTACTCACACAGAGCAGAGTGAGGGTGGTAGGTCCCATCTGGCATGCCTGCAGCCATCCAACACTGTCCTAAGCACTGAGGTTCAACAATGGCTGTTTGGTCTCTGCTGTAGATTGAATGAGATTTGTTGTCCGTAATAAAACTGCTGGCACATGATCAGCCACTGTATATAAACCCAAACTGCACTACAAACAGCCACAATACTGACAAGCAGCTCTAAAACACCATTAGAACAGGGGCCATCCCAAGCCCAGGCCTTCTGAAGAGCCTTGAGAAATGTGGCAGCACAGTTCAGGTCCCCCCCAGGTAGATTCATGGGTGGAGAACAGGGCTGATGATTGTCCTGGGAAGTTTGTCCTGCCCTTTGTCTGTCCCCCAGCACAAGGGCTGGGACAATTCCTTAGTTTCCCAACAACAGAAGGTGACACACTGTCCTTGAGGCCACAAGAATCAGCATCAAACACTAACTCTGCTGAATTTTACTGGCAAAGCAAGGCATGAGTCTCCATCACCAGCAAACTCAAAGATTTTTTTCCTCCCAAGCACACAGAGATAAAGCTCTGAGTCATTGCAATGGCTCCATAACCATGGAACAGATGCATCACCACAGTCACCCTGTGGACACTGGCACCTTAATCAGTGTTGATTTAGTTAACAGAATACCACTTAAGAACTCTGAGATGTCCTCAGGAAAGGAGGTGACAGGTTGGGTCTACTACTACACCTGTTGGTTGTTCAGGTTAGGGGAGATGGATCTTATGTCCTTTTTCTGGAATTTGAGGGCTTGATTCAGGTGCCTAAATGCAGATATCTGCATGCAGTGCCCCTGCAGATGGGGCAGACCTGCCAGTCCCACACAGAGCTCTCAGCTGGCACCATGGGCTCATTGAGGAGCCAAGCAGTATCCAAGCAGGAATTCAGAAGGAAACTGAAGGTACAGCTTGAGGGCTGTGGGGTGGAGCAGAGCTGCTCACACTGAGGTACTGAGGGTGCTTAATAATTTAGCTTATAAAAAGAGGAAGAAGTATCTTATTAACAATGAGGAGCAGCTAGTAAAGAGGAGATCTCTTATAAGAGAACTCTCTTTAATCTGACAGACAAAGCCATATCAATATCCAATGGCTGGAACCAAAATTAGACAAATTCAGACTGCAAAAAAGGTGCCAGTTTGTAATTGAAAGAGTAATGAGCCACTGCAATTACTCAGCCTGGGCTGTGATGAATTCTCCACCATCTGAGTGGATGCTGTTCTAAAAAGCACCACATTGAAGACACATATCTCTGTGTTTGGGAAATAATGGTGAAGCCTTTCCAGCCTGCACGAGCTTTTTGTGCTGTAAAACACAAACAAAAGAAGTGTCAGACTGCTCAGTTACAGATGGAGAAGGAAAGCAGAGTGAGTTTGGGCACACAGCCTGTGACAGTGCTGTGGACAGGACTTGGGATGCTTCAATGCCATCAGTGCCTGCCTGGGATGTGTCCTTCTGAGGCCAGAATGATTTTTGTCTTTTATTTTATACCCCTCTCACACACTCTTTTATAGTTTGATGTATTCTCAGTGCTTTTAGCCCCACACTTGTACCTCCCCAAGGCTGAGAACTCAGCTCAGCCCCACGGCACCGTTAAACCAGGAGAGCAAACATCCTGGGAGCCCCAGACACCAAGGGCCTCTCCAGAACACATTTGGGAACCTCAGCCAGGCCCAGCCAGGGGGAAGGTTCCTCACAACGAGGGCTTCACTCCAGCCTCTCACTGGGGGATCTTTGATAAATATGTTAATTTTGCAAGGCCTAGAATTGTGTGTATTTCAGTGTGAGTGTGGCAGTGTGTGCATTTTGGGGCATTCCACCTGGACCAAGTGCTGCACCCAAGGATCCTGAAATAAATACCAAAGTAAAAACCCCTTTTCCCCATCAACCATGTTTTAGTTTTTAATTTTAAGACCAGGGAAAGGCAACAAGGGGAGCAGGCAGTGGTGAGCCACCCCCACTGCCACCAGGATGGGGACAGCTTTAGGGAGGGTGGTGGGGACTAGGGGCTGTTAGCAGGGGGTGCTCCTAGTCTGGCCTGTGGTGTGTTCAAGACCTTTGCTGCCTGAGGTTCATGTGGGGTTCCTGAACATCTACAGGGCTCCTAGAAGTACTCCAAAACCTTGGTATGTTTTCAGGAATAGTTATGGCTCCAAGGAAACAGCTTCCTAATGACTGAGAAGCTGCTGGAAATGTGCAGATCTTTGTTGAGAAATTTCATAGCTACAATTTACCCAGGCTGCTGAGGACATGAGAGGGATTGTTATTATAATAATGTCATTTTTCAGGTGGCAACCTAACCACAGAGAGATTGAAACCACCATGCAAGGGCACACAGGACATCAATACACCCTGAGAAAGAGGAAAACTCACACAAGTTGGTTTCTTGAGTACTTGCAAAAACTTCAGAGTCCCTGGATCTTTTCTGGCAGGACTTGTTTTGGGTTCTCTGCTAAGAAGAGCAGCAAGACTACTAAGAATTGCCTCCTGAACAGCACAATCTGGGATCCATGCAGAACCAAAAATACAAATCAGGAAGTTATAATCACTAGTCTGTGCATCCTTCCTGCTCCCAGACTTCAGAGCTGACTGTTTTCTGAAACGATTGCCCAAGTTTGGATCAGCTGTGGGGTGTGGGGGAGCTGAATGTCCACATTCCTTTCCTTGGAGCAGTGGGTACAACATCTCCTGAGCCGCAGGAAAAACAGGATGGATGAGAAACTCTTCCCTGGCAGTGGGAAACGCAGCAGCCAGGACAGCGAGAGGGTGGTCTGCCTGTTAATCCCAGAGACAGAATTCAAACTGAAGGCTCCATGTGGAGCAAATTAGCAAAAACTAATTCTAATCCATCCCACGCTGGCACAGAGGCACGTGAGCCCTGCTTGAAAACTGCACCTCCCTTCAGGTCCAGGCTGCTCCTCGCCCTGCACGGAGAGAAAAAAGGATGGGGAGAAGCTGCAAGGTGGCTGGAGGGCAGATGGTCTGTGTTACTGAGCCTCTGGAGCATCACCCATTGCCCCCACGATAAATCACAGCCTCCTCCAGGGTTCTCGGGGAAGAACGGTGCTCTCCCAGATTCTGATGAGGTTTAGAGTCTGCCTGGTTAAGGAGATGTAAATGCTGGGCCCCTATCAGCCTGTGCTTGTCACCATCATCCCATTCAGGGAGCAGCTCCCATCTTTGAGCAGGTACTCTGATGCCACAGGTTTTAACTTTTATATTTTTCCAATCCTGTACTGCTAGTGTGGCTGTGAAATCTTCTGTAACTTGTTAAGTGTTGTTCTCTTATGCTAAGATAGACATGACAAAACCTCTAACTTGCTCTCCAAGGACACTCAGAACAAGGACTGCATACCACAATCTTGGGGAGAGGGGGGCAAGCTTGGGCAAATTCCATCCTTGCCTGGCTTCTGCTGGGGGAATTGATGCTGAGATCCAAGTGGGAAGAACTCGGGAGCTGTCCTTGCCCATGTTGGGATGCACTGAGGCAGGAGCCTCTGGAGCCCAGAGTGTGCACCTGAAGGCCTTTCAAATAAATACCACCTTTTTTTCCTTTATTCCTGTCTAGTCTCTCTGTTTCTAGGGAGCCATTTAAGGCATCAACTCCACGTCTCCTCCAGAGGCCATCGGGGGACAAACATCCCCTGACACCATCCCAAACCCAGAGCCACTCTGGGGGCACTGCCCAGCCCAGCACCCTCTGGATAACCCAGCTGAGGGGCAGAACACTTACAGGAACTATCATTTTCTTTTCCTGTCAGAAGAATGCACAAGGGATGGTCAACACTTTCCTCACCCCCCTCCTCTTTTCCTCCATAAAACAACTCTCTCTCCTGCTGAATGCTCCTTCACAGCTTTTCTCCAGGAGCAGTTGGAAACACCCAGACAAATCTTATCCAAGAGTTTATGAGGCATAGCTCAGAGGCACCCTGAAAACTGCAGCATGCTACCTAGAGTGCTGCAGATTATTATTACTTTTTCAATCTTGGTATAGTTCTGGGTAAGGTTTTAATTGGGCATAGTATTTCAAAGCCAAGGAGCAGGATCTATGCAAAGCACTGGATGGTTTCTGTATTAATTGACCATCAAATCCTTCCCCTTTGCATCTGCATTTTATTATTAGAGAATGTAAAGCAGTTTATAGGGCTTTTAACCTCTTCAAGCAAACACTCCATGGAAGTTATGCTGCTGCAGGGACCATATTAGCTTTATAGACTTCATTTCTAATCCAAAGAGGGGGGAAAAATGGAGGAGAGACAGAGCAAATGAATGATTTTTGAGGGTATAAATTCAGCTGGTGCAAATCAGCACAACTCCATTAACTTTAGTAGAGTTATGCTGATTTATGCCAGTTTAAAGATCAGACATTTGATCTGCAATGAGGTCCTCATTCCCAGAAGACCAAAACGGTATCAGACCAATCTTCACAGACCATTTATCAGCCTTCACAACTACATTCTTCCCTGCTGCATGGAAAGGCCCTGATCAGATGCCAGGGAGCCATCTGGCAAGCTGGGCACTTGGAGGAAAATCCCCTCCCAGCAAGAGACTTGGATGACCTCAGTGACCACCAGCCTGCCACCAGAGCTCCCAGGGTGAGGGGTGCCAGGGAAAGGCAGAACCAGGCTGGGGAGCCTCAGCTGAGCCTTGCAGTCTCTCACTAGAGCTGCTGAGCTCTTCTTTCCTCTGGGTCTCGTGGTTGTATTGCTCAGGGAACAATTGCTCAGCCCCTCCCAGCTCAAGAGGATCAGGATCCGGAGCCCAGACCCTCGTGGATTCCTGTGTACAAGGGTGAAATCTGCCCTTACACAGCCAGGCAAGACAAGCTGTGTTTGATCTCCTCTGTGAGTCCTCTGCAGCAGGATAAGAAGGAAAACTCACCACCTCACTTCCCTTCTTTCCCTGTTTTCCTCACACCATTGTTCCACCACCCCCCAGCAGGTGGGATTCCCATTTTGCAAACCCCTGCCCTATTTCTTTGTTCCACAGTAATCCCAAATGCCACCAGACAGTGCCCAGGACAGTGATTATGAGCAGGCAAGCAACAGGGTAAGGGCCAGTATAATTATCTTGTTCCTAAGCACTTCCCAACGCTCCCAAGTATCTTGTATTTAGTTTCTTGGTAAGGTCCTGAACGTCTGACTCTCAGGCACCGTGGTTTTATTGCTACAGAATAAGCCAGAAAGCATTCACAAGCTTTAAAAGGTCTTTTTAAACAGTCAGAATGAATTTACAGTGCTGGCTGCCCCTGGCAAACGCAACAGGCATTTCAAGTGGAAAGGAACAGTCCTTTATTGCATCTGGTGCTGGCATTTAGGGCGCCCTGATCGCCAACAGCTCCTCAGGGCTCAGCATCCTGCAGGCTGCTGGCTGGGCACAGCCAAGGGGGAAGACAGGCTGGGAAAAGAGGATCTGCATGAAAAGAAAACCTGGGTTTAGAGTTAGCTGGAAATTTGCATTGCGGTTTATCAGAAAATGATCATTTTTCACTCAAAGCATCACAGAAATTCCTTCGTTTCAAACACCTGCGAACGAAACGCAAGCTGGGCTCTGCCAGCAAACCTTTCCCAGATCTTCCTGCCCAGGTTGTGCCCCTCTTGACTCTCTGAGTGCTGATGCCTTAGGTTTTAACTTTGATATTTTCCCAGCCCTGCCCTGCCCAGTGTCACTCTGCAGTTCCCTGGAGCTCGTTCAGTGCTGTTCTCTCATGCTCACACACACACAACAAAGCCTCTCCAGCTCTCCAAGGACACCCAGACCCTCCTAGGCCCAACAACTGCAAACCACAATCTTGGCAAGAGGGGGGCAAGCTTGGGCAAATTCCATCCTTGCCTGGCTTCTGCTTGGGGAATTGATGCTGAGATCCAAGTGGGAAGAACTCGGGAGCTGTCCTTGTCCATGTTGGGATGCACTGAGGCAGGAGCCTCTGGAGGCCAGAGTGTACCTCTGAAGGCCTTTCCAATCAATCCCTCCTTGATTCCTTTATTCCTGCCTACTCTCTGTTCCTAAGTAGCCATTGAAGGCATCAGTGCCACCTCACCTCAAAGGTCCAGGTCTGGAGGGCTTTTGACAACTGCTCTGAACTGACTTCTGGACAGTGCTGATGTCCTTGAGTAGCACTGCTGAGGACACAAGGCTGAGATGGACCTTAAACCAGGTGCAATCCTTCCTCCACCCAGGTTCTGGCTATTGACACCTCATCTCAGCCACTTCACAACATCCCCATCATTATTTAACCAAGCTGGTGGCAGAGCACCCAGCCTCGAGCAGCACGGGAAAGGGGAGGAAGAGCAGATGACTTTTTGATGGTCTGAAAAGCCCTGAATAAGTTGGTAATTTTTGTGACTGGGACAGATTAGAGTGACACAGGACTGAGGGGTTCCTAAATTTATATCTGGGGTTAAAAATCCATTAGTGGAGCAGCTGGAACAGCCACTGCACATGTGGAGAGCTGAAGGGGGATTTACACATCTCAGGCTTAGGTGTTTCCTGGCTTGGTCACCAGTGTTCTGGGGCCTTTATCTCCCCATTCTGGGCACAAATAGGGCCCTAAAAATTGTATTTCTTCTCCATCAGCTAATAGTGGCTGCTTAGGAAAAATATATAAATATCAGAGCCAAGTCTCCTGTCTTTCCCTTCAGAACTTCTAGAAAATATAGGTTTCCTCGGGGCACTGGAGAAAGGCAATTAGCAAAGAGGATGGTCAGGAAAACACTTTAGAAAGACTAACTAGAATAATGTGAAGGTATTATTATTAATGATAGCTATTACAGTGTTAGAAAGCTCAGTGATTTTACAGACAGGACTGAAAAAGGAATAGGAGCAAAACAAAATAAACTCTACAGGACTGCAAGAGATGCAAAATAAGCTCTGGAAATCAAACAAGATTAGTCTCAGGACAATCAAGCCAAATCCTCAGCTTCAGGACACCAGAGTGGGTTCCCAGGAGCTCAGGGGCTGGGGAAGAACTGAGGTTACCTCCCTCTGACCAGGGCAGAGGATATTAAAGCTGAGCTTTCCAAAGACCTTTTGGGAACTCAGCTCACGGTCACTGCAGTTAAATGAGCTGAGGAATTCCCTTGAGGCTGTGCAAAAATCTCTGCTGTGTTCTGCTCACCCCCCTGCTCCCAGGAGCCATCAGAGCCAGTGTCACCTCCCCATCACACCCTGCATCACTTGCACCTCCCTACACACCACCAGACTCAGTCTGGGACATCTCCTCAGGACTGGGCAGGGGCCATCGAGCCCAGAATCAATAATTCTCAGGAAGCACCCACTGCCTCATTGGTAATTACTTAAATAAACTTCCCTTTCGTGGTGTCTGAGCCAGGACCTTCTTTCTGACACATCCCACTCAAGTTTTATTTAAGGTAGGATAACAGGAGGGTTACAGACACGAGCTGGGCTGCACCTGACTGAGCACCAGACCCTGGGGGTGGCTGGATCCTTGGGCTGGGTTTCACCACTGTTGCAGTTGAGCTCCAGATTTGGGGCAAAGGAACGACAAAGGAAACTCCATAAAGATTCAGAAGGCAAAGATTCTCATTTATTAGAGAACAAGAACGCTTGTACACAGCATTGTGAGAAGCAGTGCAAAGAGCAGTTACCATTGGTTAAAAGAACAAACACCCCTTGAACCAAAAAACAACCCAGAGTCTTCAAAACACCAGTAACCAACAGCAGGTGCAAGTTATTTTCCAGGTTTTCTTATCATTCTTTCTGCCCAGGAAAATTATCTTTCTCACAGGCTCTGGCCACACTGATTCTTGAAAATCTCTCTTTGACCAGGATGTCAGCATGCACACACCACCTCCTGCTCCTCTCCAGCTCAGCCCCTTCCCAGCCAGCAGCCCCTCAGTGATTCCTTGTGTAGGTATCTATGAGAGTCCAGGGAAGCCTGAAAGCTTCTCCTGCTCCTCTGGTGGTTTCTTTATATCCCCAGAGCTCCTCAAAAGTGTCCTAGCCAGCGACCTAGGCTTTTGGAGAAGCTCCCTCCACTTTTGGGAGAACCTGAATGCACCAGAGAGGTGAAGAGATTTTTGTTTAGTGAACCACAGAGAGTTTAGTTGTAGTTTTTAGGATCTTGCTCTATGTATTACATAGGGACAAGATGGAGATTTTTGGGTGTAGTTTTTCCTTCTTTCTTCTTCTCTCCTCTTTCTCTTCCTCTCTCCTCTGACACCAGTTCCTGTGGTGTGTTGGTTGGTGGAAAAAAGTTAGCATTGAAAAGACATATCAATAAGATGAGGGTTTACTGGTGTTGAAAAGAAAATAAGATATGTATTGTTTCTTGAATGGTTGTTAGTAAGATATAAAAGTAGCTGCTGATCTGCAGCCATTGCCTTTCTGCCCTTTCTGCCCTGGTGTCCTCGGAGGATGCTGCCTCTCCCTCTGAGGTTTTGATAGGACAAATAAACAACTCTGAAACAGCAGAAGAAGATCTCTTGCTGCATTTTTTCCAACATGATGAACCAAAGCAAGAAAAGCCCCAGGGCAGAGGACAGGGGTTGGAGCCCCCAGCCCAGGCCTTCCACAGGTATCCTTCACACAAACCTCATTAATCACCACATCCCAGGTGCACCCCGGAGCCATTTTCTGGGAAAATTCCATTCCAACCCAAGGACACAGCACATCACCGTGGTCTTTAGGAGGGGTGGTATTGCTGTGGTGCATAAAATGAAGTGAAAAAGTTTCATTTGCTAAAATTCAGAAGGCTCAAGGTGTAGTGTTTCACACCAGCAAAAGCAAAGAGCAAAAGATTTTCTCTCTCTCTCTCTAGCTATATCTGCTGAGAGATTGTCAGAGTCTGTCTGTCTGTTTGTGAACAGAAAAATGTACCAAAACAAAATCCAAAGTACAGATTCTCATTGGCCCAAGAGAGTAGCATTTTCAAAACATCTTTTCATGTTTACATTCTCTATCAAAAACCTTGCTGAGAGCTGAAGGTTTGAAATGTTTGCAGAACTGTTCTCTTTAGAAAGTGAGAAGTTTTACCACTTGAGAAGAAAGTGACTTTTCAGGCTTGTTACTAGATGTCTCTAAGATCCACTAAACATTGACCCCACGGGGTAGTAACCACAACAGAGGTGACTTGGAAACCTGCCAGCATTCGAAAGTTTTTTCATCCTGAGTTTAAATCTTGGATCCTGGAAGGATCAGTCACCACCATGGTTATATCCCCTCCCTGCCCTTGGCTACAGGACCTCAGGGTCATGTGAGAACTTGGGGTTTGGATGATGAACCACCCCAAAATAACCACAGTGAGGGTCTCTGGAGATGCTGACCCATGGCATCAGCCAGCTCTGAGCACAGAACCTGCCTGGAAATTTGCTTCCTGAGGCTTCACTAAAAGCTGCAGCCTCTGTTTATCTCACCTGAGTGGTTTTGAGAAAGATCTTACTTGTCTCAGTGACCTGTGATTCTCAGCTGAGATCCAGGCCCCAAAACCCAAAAAATTTCTTAGATTTTAAGATTTCCAGTCTGTCAAGTGATGGTTTTGTCTCTGATACAGAATTCTAGTCTGGCAGCAGTACCCCAAGCATCTCTAGTTCCCACGTGTTTCCACAGCATTTAGTGTACTCCCAAACAACTTATTTCTTATAATATTTCTTATAAATAAATAATTTCTTATAAAATAATATTTCTTATTTTCAGGTCCAGAATATGCTCTGCTCATGATTTGCCTTGACGTAGACCCATGAGATACTGTGGAGAAGCTTTCAAGCCTAGGACTTTTTTTTTCAGAGAAGCTAGCATTAAGTTACCAAAAAAAAGATCCATTTAAGTCAAAAGTTTTGCAGTTTTGCTGTGACAGAAGAAAATCTCAGAATATCAAAGAGTCAGGGGAGGAATATTGTCCTCAGCTGAGGCAGTGGACAAGCAGTCAGACACAAAAGCCTTTCTAGAGCT
Source organism: Erpornis zantholeuca (assembly GCA_013400515.1). NCBI lineage: Eukaryota > Metazoa > Chordata > Aves > Passeriformes > Timaliidae > Erpornis > Erpornis zantholeuca. The sequence goes on from VZTN01020677.1 coordinate 167,108, forward strand.
CTGACAAAGAAACAATATCCTCAAGCCCCTGTAGAGCTTAGTTTAAACCAAAAAGGCAGGAAAAGGAGACAAAACATGGAATTATTTCCCCTCTGCCACATTAACTTTGGTAGTGTGGTGGCATAAGAAATCTTAAAATTGGTGATAAAAACTAAACTAGAAAGATACATAGAGTGGGGATTTTCAATTACAGAAATGGACATTTTAGGCACAGGTATTCAAGGCTTCATCCCCATTCACCACAGGCAGTAAGAGCTGTCAGGTGACAGCAGCAGGAGCCCAGAGCAGCTCTCAGTGTGTCTCTGCCCCCACAGTGCTGGAGCTTAGCTCTGACCACAGTATTTATGACCCTGAAGACAAGAGAGTTGGTCAGACAGGATTTATCAGGAGCAGAGGCAAATGGCAACATGGGACTGCTCAAAGACAATATCTGCCAGCAGCTTTACCAGCAGTAACCTCCTGCAGGCAGATGAGAGGAGGTGAATCACCTCTCCTCAGGGTCGAGGCGAGCTTGGATGGGGCTTGGAACAGCCCTGAAGAAAGGTGTCCCTGCTCATGGCAAGGGTTTTGGAACAAAGTGATGTTTAAGGTCCCTTCCAACCCCAAGCTTTTTTGTGATTCTGTGATTTCTATCCCTCAGTGTGCTGAATACTGCACCTCAGCGCTGAGGGCCAGCTGATGTCCACCAGACACCACCACCTAATGCCAGGGCTTCATCCTGGGGGCTGGGACAGAGCAACAGACGATTTGAACCAATGTGGTTCTCTTTTATTATTTCGAAAATGGCTGATTATATAGAGTTCAGATAGTTTACAGTTACAAGGTGTTTGCTAATTGGTGCACAGAGTGAGAAAGAATGCAAAACAATTCAAAGTTAAGACAGCTACTGTGATTACAACGCAACTATCTTATCTAAAATTAAATTAGACTTTAATAAAAATTTTTGCTGTGCAACAGGCTTTAACACTCTAACACAGGCCCAGATTCTGAGGCCTACTTGGATAGCTCAAAGCTCTTCCATTAGACAATCATGTCCACGCTCTTTAAGAAATTTTGCTACAACCACCACTGCTAACACTCCCCAGGTGCACTCCTGGCTCACTGTTACGCCCAGACAGATGTAAAAATGACTAGCCCAGACGTAGTCCAGGAGCCCAGCAGGCACCAGGGACAGGGTTCCCTGCCTTTCACCAAAGCACTTTGACCCCTGCCCTCCCGGAACGAACCCAAACCGCCACCACGAGGAGCAGAAAATTGCAAATGACTCTAAGCGGGGCGGAAAACCCCGAGCTCGACAATCACGAGCGGAGGCCACTAATCTTCTTGTCACGGGAGCAGAGTCACCCAGCAGACGGTAATTCCTGCCTTTGACCAGGCTAATTAGAGACATCGAACTCTGCTCCCGCTAGGGCTTGAAGTGCTCTAATTGGATGTGACACTGGCGAGGGACGCGCACGCGGCTCCCGCTGCCCAAAGGCCTCTGGCACCCGCGGGGCTCTGCGGGCACCACGCCTCCCCCCTCGGCCCCTGGGGTGGGAGAGGGGTGGATAAACACTCCTCCCACCCCCAGAGCCTCTACCAGCCCTGGGTGGGTGTCTGGAGGCTGTAGAAGCCTCCCCCATTTCGGGGAGAGGAGAATCACAGAATCGCAGAATGACCAGGTTGGAAGAGACCTCCAAGATCGTCAAGTCCAACCCATGCCCTGACACCTCACTCTGGCACCCAGTGCCATGTCCAGTCCTTTCTTTAAACACCTCCGGGGATGGTGACTCCACCACCTCCCTGTGCAGACCATTCCAGTACTTTATTATTCTTTCTGTGAAAAACTTTTTCCTAATATCCAACCTATACCTCCCCTGGCTCCCTTGAGACTGCATCCCCTCCTTCTGTCAGTTGCTGCCTGGTGGAAGAGACCAACACACACCTGGCCACAACCTCCTTTCAGGGAGTTGTAGTGATGCCTTAAATGGCTCCCTAGAAACAGAGAGCAGGCAGGAATAAAGGAATCAAGGAGGGATTGATTGGAAAGGCCTTCAGAGGTACACTCTGGGCTCCAGAGGCTCCTGCCTCAGTGCATCCCAACATGGACAAGGACAGCTCCCGAGTTCTTCCCACTTGGATCTCAGCATCAATTCCCCAAGCAGAAGCCAGGCAAGGATGGAATTTGCCCAAGCTTGCCCCCCTCTTGCCAAGATTGTGGTTTGCAGTTGTTGGGCCTAGGAGGGTCTGGGTGTCCTTGGAGAGCTGGAGAGGCTTTGTTGTGTGTGTGTGAGCATGAGAGAACAGCACTGAACGAGCTCCAGGGAACTGCAGAGTGACACTGGGCAGGGCAGGGTTGGGAAAATATCAAAGTTTAAACATAAGGCATCAGCAGAGAGTGACAAGGTCACCTCTGAGTCTCCTTTCCTCCAGGCTAAACCATCCCAGCTCCCTCAATCGTTCCTCACAGGGCCTGTGGTCCAAGCCCCTCACCAGCCTCATTGTCCTGGTCTGACCCAACACTGAAAGGACATTTGAGAAGGTGGGGATGGGACTGGGACCCAAAGCTTTGCTCAAGTGAAATCAAGGTAGAAGCTGCTGAAGGAGCAGGGCCTGTTTCTCTGCCGTGCAGGTACAGGAGCAATCAGCTGCTGTGCCTCGGGGCCACATAGTATTTCCAAGCATGGTGGTACACAAGGCTCAGATAAAGATCTCAGATTAGAGAAGATTTAGGATGCAAGATGAACTAATTGGGTGTTTGGATAGAGTGATGCCAATCCTCACCTCCTGCTCAGCACTGGCCTCTTGAAGCCCCGAGTTAAGCCCACTCTGCAGAATCCTGCTGCAGCCCTGGGAAGAAAACTTGCCTTAGATACTGATGGGAAGGAGACAAACCTCGTATTTCCAAACTAAAAAGCCCTCTTCTCCACTGAGCACCACAGTTTGGGGAGCAGCAGGGACACCCCTGCAGCCCTCTCCAGTCCTGCTGAGCACCTAGAGAGCAGCACCCACCACAGGGAGGGCAGCCAGGGCAGGCCAGCAGAGATGCCCAAGCCATTGGAGCACCAGCCTCTGAAGAGCTGAGCTGAGACACAGGCCCTGGAAAAAAATCAAGCTTTCTCAATGGCACTGCAAGAAATCAACTTTCCTCTTCAATTATTGTGGTTTTGGTGTTTTTTTTCTGTAAAAGATTAGAGTCCCATTCCTCTGTTACTTGTACTGTCAACTAAAAGTGTTGGCTGCTGGCTCGTGTGGCATCTGAAGGCCCCAAGTTCATCTCCAGTTAATGATCCATAAGAGGGACTGCAGCATTCCTCCTACAAAGAGTGCTTGGAAGCTACTGACAGACTGCTTAGTTTGGGGCAGAAAAGAAGCACTGAAATATTTCAGTGACTTATGAATCAGGTGAAGTCAGCAAGGCTTCATAAGGAGCAGTAACGTTTGGCACACACTAGTACCAATAGCTGGTGGGTAAAAGCTCCTCCAGAGCAAGAAAAAAATAAAAATAGGCAGTGATTTCAGTACAACTGAAATGCAGAACTTGTTCAAATTCATATATAATAAAGCAATTATTGTTTATTATTGAAGTACCAATTGATTATTAAAAACACATTTATTGAGGCTGGACCACAAGGTAACAGATACGTAGCTCTGGCCTAGCTGCAAAACCTCAGTAAACAGTGATTATTAGAAACAGATTTATTGAGGCCTAACGATACTGTAAGATGTGTCTCAGTTACAGAGCTCTTAAAGCCCAATCAGGCTGTTCTTAAGCCATTTTTACTGAGGGTTTACAGCTCAGCAGTAGGGCTCCATGTCTTCATCTCAGGTCACTAAGCCACATCTTATTGCTGGTTTGATATGTAATTAAGGGAGTGTTTGCAGGGATGACTGTACTGAGCAAGGAGAACCAGGATAAAACACATTTTCCTGCTTCTAAAAGTGCAGGGCAGAGAAGAGGTGCTGCTTGACCTGTGGTGGAATCTTTTCATGCACCTCTGGACCTCTCTTCCAGTGGAGAGTGAGAACCACAGGCAGTCTGAGGATGTGACCCATCCCAGTGCCACCAGCAGAACCTGTCCTCCTTGCCTCCACCATGCAGCTCACACCTCTGCTAGGCTTTGACCAACTCACACTCCTCACGCTCCCTTCACCGAACTTCACTGAGTAAATTGTAAATCCAAGCTGCAGTGACATTAAAATTGGGCTGAGACCCAACACGGCTTGGGAGGGGAGAGCTGGGCACGGTGAGACCACGAGCTCATCATCAGAAGGCACCAAAGTGCAGGCCGTGCTTATTCACACAGAACAAATCCCATCTCCTGGTCCCTTCAGGAATGTTTAAACACTTGCCCAGGTGATGCCTTAGGTTTTAACTTTGATATGTTCCCAACCCTGCCCTGCCCAGTGTCACTCTGCAGTTCCCTGGAGCTCCTTCAGTGCTGTTCTCTCATGCTCACACACACACAACAAAGCCTCTCCAGCTCTCCAAGGACACCCAGACCCTCCTAGGCCCAACAACTGCAAACCACAATCTTGGGGACAGGGGGGCAAGCTTGGGCAAATTCCATCCTTGCCTGGCTTCTGCTTGGGGAATTGATGCTGAGATCCAAGTGGGAAGAACTCGGGAGCTGTCCTTGTCCATGTTGGGATGCACTGAGGCAGGAGCCTCTGGAGCCCAGAGTGTACCTCTGAAGGCCTTTCCAGTCAATCCCTCCTTGATTCCTTTATTGCTGTCTGCTCTCTCTTTCTATGGAGCCATTTAAGGCATCACAGGAAACCCATCATTCCATCCATCCATCCATCCATCCATCCATCCATCCATCCATCCATCCATCCATTCATCCATCCTTCCCTGCCAGCCCCATGGCAGCTGCTTCTCCATCTCACACACACAAGGTACCAGATTTCAGCACAGCTGCTGGAGCCTCCCCAGTGCTGACTGAGCCTCTCACACTTCTCAGGATGAACGCAGGATGAACACATCCCCAGAGACACAGCCAGCAAAAGAAAGAGGCAGAAGGGAAGCCACAGATGGAGTGAAGGCAATGATTATGCCCAGACCATGCAGAACATCCAGGGCAGGGGATGTCTGCTCCTTTTGCCATGTCTAAAGACCTCCCAACCTCCCCACAGGAGGAGGAGGAGGAGGGGAGAAAGGAGCCCAGATTACTGAAGAACTCCCCCAGCTCCAGTCTCCTCCGTTCAAATTCATATATTCCACTACAGGTGACATCATGATTGCTGGAGTCTGACAGGTGATGCTGTAAAATGCATGAAACCATAAAAATTTCAACAGCAGCAAGCTCCATTGACGCTACATCTGACAGCACTTAGCTGCCCAGCTAACACAAATATTATAAAAGCAGTCGGGAAAGAAATCCAACCTGCCTGACCTCAGTTTTGGACTAATAAAGAGTACAGCATGACCAGATTTCACCCACCTATAATAAGCAGACAGCTTTAAAAGAAACCCAAGCAGGGTGTTGGGAGGTGTAAAGGGCTGAGGGGAGAGATGAGTTAAGAGTGGGCAAAGTCATCCCAGGGCTCTGCTCCTCTCCAGCTCCCTGCCAGGAGATCTGTCTCGGGAGCTGCACAGCTATCAGTGCAAAAAGGATGTTCAATGGCTTTCCACAGCCAGGCTAGGGTGGGTAATGGCCCAAATCATGTCAGAGCACCTGGTGTTCATTTCTGCCCTCCCCACGGGGAAAGAGTGAGTAATCTTGTCTCTGAAAGCTGGGGAGTGAGTGAATCCAAAAGAATCATTTCCCTTTCTTTCATCACTCTCAGCACTAAATTTTAAAAGTCTGAGGATCTGCTTTTTATTTCTTTCTGCTGTGAAATTCTTCTGGTCTCTCTGGAGGAGGAGAGCACCCCTCAGACCTGTAGAAGGAGGATGCCCACACCTCCCAAAACCACTGAGTCAGGCAGATGTGGTTCCAGCCAGGCAGGGATTCTCCAACCAGACCTGCTGGAATGGATCATCCATTTCTCCAGGGAGAACTGGTTTCCATGAGCTCTTTTGGGATTAGTCAGACAGACACATGGGCAGAAGGAGCCTGTCACCTTCCAACCTGCCACCCCAAAACCTTTCTGAGCAGAGCTGGGGACCCTTGGGAACCAGTGCTGGCTGTCCTCAGCCTCCTCTCAGACACCTCCTCTCAGAGAGCCAGGATTGGGTTTGCTGCTAGACAGCAGCAACAGCCCAGTGAGACAGGCAAGCTCTTGGAGTCCAGGGAAGCCTGAAAGCTTCTCCTGCTCCTCTCAGGTTCCTTTTGTCCCCAGAGCTCCTCAAAAAATAGCTTAGCCTGCAACCTAAGCTTTTGGAGAAGCTCCCTTCACTTTTGGGAGAACCTGAATACACCAGAGAGGTGAAGAGATTTTTGTTTAGTGAACCACAGAGAGTTCAGTTGTAGTTTTAGGTTTTGCTCTATGTGTTATATAGAAGAAATATGAAAGTTTCAGGGTGTCAGCCTTTTCTTCCTTCTTCTTCTCCTTTCTTGTTCTTCTCTTCCTTTCTTCTCTGACACCAGTTCCTGTGGTGTGTTGGATGGTGGAAGAAATTTAGAATAGAAAAGACATATCAGTAAAATGACAGTTTACTGGTGTTGGGAACAAAACAAAATATGTAGAATTGCCTGACTGGTCAATATTAGATATAAAAGGTAGCTGCTGTGAGCAGCCATGGCCCTTTCTGTGTTCCTGGAGGTCACAGTTCTGGCTGTGCCTCCGAGGTTTTAATAAGAGAAAAATAAACAACCTTGAAAAAGCAGAAAAGAAGCCTCATTTCATCTTTTCGGGACATGGAACAGTGAAATAAGTGAGAAAGCTGAGCCAGAGGCCATCAGGGGACAAACAGCCCCTGACAGCAAGCAACAAAAGTCACTATAAATACACCCATAGCTGCATTAAAACTCCCTTTATTCAAATTATTGGAGAGCTCTCAGAGCTCTGCCATGGTGCCCAGGCAAGGTGGGGAGTGAGTGGAGCAGAAGGTACCAGTTGGGTTACCCAGCCCTGGAGCTGTGCTGCAGGCAAAACAATCATCATCACCATCATCATCATCCTCATCATCATCATCATCATCATCATCAAAATCACATTCTTACACACACAGCTACAGTAATCAGCAATGATGGTCAGCATCTAAGCACAGCTTTTTGTATTAAACACAGGCATTTTAAAATTTCTCCTGCTCAGCCAAAGAGAAAATGTTATTGCAAAGTTCTGTGCAGTGTTTTTTATCTCAGGGTTTTACCAAGCACTTCAGTGGAAAGTGGAAGATCAATTTCTCACAAAATCACTTTTTTATTTCTTTACCATTACAGATCTCCTTTTTCTGTCAAAATAATTAACGAGAGGTTTTGCAGATTTTTCAAACAATTTTTAATTACTGAAAAAAATATGAAAAAAATATGCTGGATGAACAAATTCAAAAAGTGGACTGAGTTTAAATTTTTATTTTGTTTTTTTTTTTTACATAAATAGCTCCCTGTTTTGCTGACAGGTTTATCAGAGGCAGCATCAGCTGATGGAAATGTCATGGCTACAGGCAGTGGTGGAAACCTCCTGGTTTGGAGAAACACAGGACAGCAACTCAGTGAGGAACCACAGCCTTTGCTGTACTGGGGCAGGACAAACCAGGCAGGACTTCACCTTTCCTGCTCCTGATCTTCCAGGTCCCCAGTTCACCATCCAGGTCCAGCTGCAAAACCCTCAAATCACACAAAAAGCCAGCAGGCACCAAGATGACTGAAGTTTGGTCTTTGCAGTCACCACCATGAAAAGCCAGAAAAATATTTAGACACCTGATTTAAACTAAAATAAAGTGGATGTCCTGCTGCCCTTCCTGCCTACTCCCTCCCTGGATCACAGCCCATGCTTCTCCACTGCAAAACACCTTGGAAAATGCTAATGGGACTTACCAGAGTCCTGCTGCTCCCAGGTCAGGTTGTGTGAGGGCTCAGATACTCTAATTAACACAAAGCCTGTGGTGGGAAATGAGCTCTCCCTACCCAACACAGGAGAGCAGCTCTGGGTTAAACTGTCCCATATCCTGCTGCTGCCAGCCTCTGGATAATTTCCTGGCCTGGACTCCAGCCTAAAGGCAGCAGGAGCTGCCTGGGTTCCCTATGGATAGTACCGAGCTGTGGGAGTCACACTTAATTCCCATCAAGCCAGGAGATGGCACTCCATAATGTGTAGGGTGACTCCTGGGCTCTGAGGCCCCAAACCCCTCCCTTTTGTCCCTGCCAAGACATCCTTTCCACCCATCAGCATCCAGATGGGTCCTCAGGTAGAGCAGGTCTGCTCACCAGGGAGGTGACAGCCAGCACGAGAAGGGGACACAGCCACCAGCTCAGACCAGGCAGCTGTGACCAGCCCTGCTCCCACCTGCAGCCCTCCAAAGGCACCATCTGGCTCCCAGCAGCTTCATTTTGCAACCTCAGGGTCCCTTTAATGCATCCCCAACCCCCCCCCCACCCCTCTCCTTTTTATGGAATAGGCAAAAAAGTCATAGTAACCGATCATAAAATTTCAAACTCATTTACCTTTCAGGAGGCAACTCAGCACAGGCTGTTACAGGGCAATTTGGTACATCATAAACTTTCCTATTAGAATGGAAAATAGGGCTGCTTGCATGAGCTGCCAATTGGAAATAAAATAGTAGTGGGGTCATGATCATTAGCACTGCTTTTTCTATTAGGTTTGCTTTCCACCAGGGTGGGAAGAGGAGGGAGATTTAGATGCAGGTGGAAACAGAGGAGGCAGGTCTGGAAGAGAGGAGAGAGGAGCAGGAGAGATGAGGGGAGAGGTTCTCTTCCTGCACCTATTGGGTTTGTGGTGGATCACCGTGGGGTGATGCTGGATCCAGAATGAGTCCCAGCACCACTCTGGGGTGCCCTGCAGCAGCAGCTGCACGAGCAGCTCAGCAGAGTGGAAGCTCCTGGAACTCATGGAGCTGCTGGCTGGCTTGGCTTTCATCTGCCTTCACCTCCTGAAGGAGAACAGCCAAAAGCTGGGCTCCCTGCTCCGGGAATGTGTCTCCCAAGGGGCATTGCCTCCTCCCTCCCCAGCACTCTGCGAGCTGGCACCTCGCAGGGGCACCCCTGTGACAGCTCAGGCTGGGAAAAGCAGCCAAGCTCACACCCAGGCACACACCCAGTGCTCCCAGAAAGGCACCATGAAAATACCAGAATGTTGGTCTGAGGAACAGCCCTGATTCTCAGGGGCTGCTCCAAGAACAAAGTCCATCAATTGAGTGATAGAGATCAGAAAGCTTTTAATAAGAATATTTAGATGAGATATTTACAATGAGACAGAGGGATGAAAAGGAGAGGAGAATCCCTTCAGCCTGCTCGGCTTCTGGGATCCTCTCTGTCTGTCTGTCTGTCTCTGTCTGCGAGAACAGAGCAGAAGAAGTGTCAGTGTACAATTACAAAGTATGAAAACAAATCCCAAAATATAAGTGTTTTTCTTTGGCCAAAGAAACAATCTGAGATATGAAAAAACAATGCAACATGTAGAAGAAGAGCAGCTGTGATATGTATATCTTATCAAACTGAAAATAATCCGACACCTTCAAGGCTGCAAGAACCAGTGAGGCACAAAAGTGCCTAAAGAAATCTTCTCAGGGTTAGCAACACCAGAGTTCCATGGTGAGGCTTTTGGCAACTTCCCAGCAGGCTGCCATGGGCAGGCAGGGATTGAAAGGATCCCCACATCCTGGTGCTCCAGGAGGGATGTGTGAAAATGCACCCCGTGGCACAAACCCACCTGGCCCAAGGGCTGGAAAGCCCCAGGTTCCCATGGTGTCTGATCTCCCTGGCCTTTGCACACCCCCTCAGGTGGTCACAGGAGCAACAGGCTGGAAACTGCTCATCTCCTGGCCAAGAAGCTGGGCTGAGCATCTCTCCCTGCACACACACAGCTCTGCCAGCGAAAGCAGATCCAGCCCCAAACTCTGGCTGGGTATGACACTCAGCTGGGCTGATCTGCTGATCCTAAAGGCAGAGAAGGCAGCACCGAGGCTGAGGGCTGAGGTGAGTGTTTGATTACAGCAGGGGGGGCCAGGGTTTTTCAGGGGTCTGTTGGGGATGGAAGTGAAAGCTTTATGGAGTGCTGGTGGGTGCTCCTGACAGCGCTGAAGACAACACAGATTTAGCACAGGCTGCAGCAGTGTTATCCCCTCACCATCTGATTTCTGAGTTCCCAAGGCTTGGGGTGACAGATAAAACTTTGCTACACCATATTTTTGGGTTTATGTTCCGCCAAGTGGCTCTGCACGTTTATTCTTAACATTTTCCTGAAAGATTTTTCTCCCTTTAATTCACTCTCATGGATTTGATAGCCTGTAGCCAACTTATCAGCCAACAGCAGGTAGTCCATGATGCAACATTAAGTCACAGTCATCTTTTATGACCAGGATTCCTTCCTTAAATCTTTTCTTTTCCTTCTAGCTCACTTTGATTTGGGCTTTTCTTATTAATTAAATGGCAAGTTTCAGTAGCCTAAGATTGAATTATGAGGGTTGTTTAGAGGAAGGAGAATGATCAGAGCAAAGGGTGGAAGCTATGGATGTAATATATACATATACTTAAGACACGGAACTTTGCTTCCAGACGTTTGGAACAAATTAAATAGAGGATCAAATTAACCAGTGATTGAATTAAGTGGAAAGCATCTCATTACCTAAAAGATGGAAACATGTGTCATTTTACAACAGCTAAAAATAAAGCAAGAATGGGTTGAAATGAAAAGCAGGAACCTGAAAATGTCAGCCAAATTTGGGGTCTGGTGAGCCCTCCAGAAGGGAAGGCTGTAAATAAGGAGGGTTTTGCCGCAGAGCTGGAAGTGCTGGGAAAGGACGGGCTCGGAAAGCAGATGTGGGGGGAAAGGAGCTGCTGCACATCACATTTCACACGTGTGCCGGCAAAGAAAGGCGTGCAGGGGGAACTGGGGCTCAGGACACCCTCTCCTCCCGCAGGCAGAGCCCTTGGGATCTGCTACTCCGCTGGAAATCCGGAGTAACTCCACTGGAAATCCGGAGTAACTCCGCCTGCTCTGCCGCGGGGGACGAGCGCTGTCAGTGAATGAGTTCCCACTGCTGCTGCTGCTGCTCACAGCCCAGCTGCTCGACCACTCTGAATTTCAAGGGTTTCACAGCAAGGAACAAACCTAGGGATAACTGTTGGAGTCCAGGAAAGCCTGAAAACTTCTCCTCCCCTTCTGGGGGTCTCTTTCATCCCCAGAGCTCCTCAAAAAATAGCCTAGCCTGCGACCTAAGCTTGTGGGAGAAGCTCCCTTCGCTTTTGGGAGAACTTGAATGCACCAGAGAAGTGAAAAGATTTTGTTTAGTGTACCACAGAGAGTTTAGTTGTAGTTTAGATTTTGCTCTATATATTATATAGAGGCAACATGGAGGTTTCAGGGTGTCAGCTTCTCCTTCTTCTCCTTCTTCTCCTTCTTCTCCTTCTTCTCCTTCTTCTCCTTCTTCTCCTTCTTCTTCTTCTCCTTCTTCTTCTCCTTCTTTCTTCTCCTTCTCTTCCTTTCTTCTCTGACACAAGTTCCTGCGATTTAGAAATAGGTAGAAAGAATTTAGTGCAGAAGAGACATGTTAATAAAATAGATACCTACTGGTTTTAAAGACAAAGCAGAACACGCAGGGGATGTTGGCTGGCTGATGGAAGATATAAAAGCTACCTGCTCGGGGTAGCCTTTGCATTCTGCCCTTGTGCTCCTGGAGGACACAGCACAGCCTGTGCCTCTGAAACTTGGGTAAGGGAAAATAAATAAACCTCGAAACAGCAGAAAGAAGTTTTGTTTCATCTTTTTGGGACATGGGGCATTGAGACAAGGAAGACAGCTGGGCCAGGAGCCAGCGGGGTCCCCTGCACCCCGACAGGGTACAAACTCTTCTTCACCCAGGATTACAACATCTTACTGCCGCCTTAATTCAGCACCTCTATCAAAAGGCTCACTCTGCTCCTTGCCAGACACTCAATTTCCCTTGAAACAGATGTGTTGCTAACCCTGAGATTTCTTTAGGCACTTCTCTGCCTCACTAGTTCTTGCAGCCTTGAAGTTGTGGGATTGTTTTCAGTTTGATAAGATATACATATTGCAGCTGCTCTCTGTTTTACATATTGCACTGTTTTCTTCATATATCTCAGATTGTTTTTTCTTTAGCCAAAGAAATCACTTATATTTTGAGATTTGTTTTCATACTTTGTAATTGTACACTGACACTGTTCTGCTCTGTTCACACAGAGACAGACAGAGAGACAGAGAGGATCCCAGAAGCCAAGCAAGCTAAAGAGATCCTTCTCCTTTTCCCTCTCTCTGTTTCATTGTAAATATCTCATCTAAATATCTATTCTTATTAAAAGCCTCCTAATTTCTAATCACTCAGTCGATAAATTTGGCTTGTTCTGAGAAGCAGGGCTGTCTCTGAACAGCACAGATGTGAAAAGCAGAGGGAGCATTCAGATCTGCCTCCCTGGGTTTTTGTTTCACCGAGGTCGTTTCACATGTTCCTCCCCTCCTGTGATATTGATGCTCATCTTCCTTCCTGCTCACAAGGACCTTGCAAATTCCAGTCACTTCTCTTCCTGACACCACATTTCTCTAAGTGACTCATTGGATGGAAATCTCACCGAGCTCAGGAAATCAGTTTTTCACTCCACCAAACTCCAGCCCCAAATTCAGGATGAGGAAAATGCCCTTAGCCCTTTCCTATCTGATGTCGTATTTTTCCCTTTCCTTCCACTTATATATATAT